>CAXAMN010003080.1:143064-174702 GCA_963970005.1 Durusdinium trenchii
CAACACAATATGGATGGTGTTTCGATTGGGTTTGTTTGGCCTCCAAGAGCACATGGGCACCATATGAAAGTCAAATTTGAGATGAGATGAGATGAAGCATTGGGTGCATCAAACAGTTGGCATTGGGTTTGTGGTTGTATATTTGCAATTTCACTTGGGACCAAAGGCGGCTGCATAGATGTAACACCTGGACATGAGAGATTGGCATCCTGATTTTGAGCAAATCGTATTGCTATACAAACCATTGAATAAATGCCCTGCGCAACAGCACAATATGGATGGTATTTCGACTGGATTTATTTGGCCTCCAAGAACACATGGGCACCATGTGAGAGGGAAACTTCCGGGGCAATCAATGATGGGGATGGGTCCATGGAACGCCTGGTGGAAATGGTTTTGTTCATGATTAGGTGGCCAAATGGAAGATCAGAACCAGTTGGGTACAACATTTATTGTCCCTCATAATTCATATTATTGGTAGATCATATTTTTGTATAATATCTTGATTTATTTTTGGGCGGGTATTGGTGAGGTTTTGAATCATGGTGCATTCAACAGAAGAGATGATCAATGAGGTTTTGAGCTTGGGTGGTATCGCGAGAAAGAATGTCCTTGGCAATGTCGGGTGAATATTGGGAGTATGTTGAGCATGCCGGGTTTCTGATTTCATATATGTTTATGTGAGCAAGAAGGTTGGATGAAAAGAAGGCTTTTCATGAATTTGGGAATGAATAATGGCCGCCCATCCAATTCAGACCCTTAGTGTATCTATGGCTGGATCGTTCCATGGGCTTCATAAGATTCATTGGAAAGATTTCGTCGTAAATGGGGGAATATGGCGCATAGACCTGAAGAGCCATTGGGTGAGAGCAGTGGAGATGAGCAGGATTGGTCCAATCGAGTTTGTGGAATTGGATGTGAACTCCCAATGCTCGTAGAATGGCTCCCTATGACCCTGAGAATGAGGATGAGGTTTATTACGGGCCATACAAAATCCAATTCCAATCAATCATCCAATATTACTAAGCAAATTTATCTTTTTTTTTGCCTGGTGGACACATGGTATTTCAAGATAATGATCTTCTCCCCATTTCATTAAGAATATGGGGGAGAATCCCAAAAAGTATTACAATTGAAATAATGAGAATGCTCATGGGCAAGGAAGAGTAGAATGGGATCCAGAGGTTGTTTAAAAAGCAAAAAATTGTGTTTTTTTGGGAAATAGGAGCACAAAAACATATCGCAACCGTGGAAATTCTTTCAAAACATGACAAAATCTAAGAAAGAACAACAAAAACGCGTAAAAACCACACCCCCATAACTTCGAGCTCTCTGTCGAAAATCCTATCCTATAATAATCTAAATGCCTTTAATGTATTTATCAATATTGTCTTTAAATAATCGTATTTAAAACATCCATTATAATCCACCCATTTCATTGTGGTATTGCCTATAAATTATCAATGAACCGTGCCCAATATTCATCAATCAATGGGTTCAACCCCAACATTTTGGAATTACAAATCTCCCCCCTAGATCGACGATTTAAACAATATTTTCATTGCCCCGTGGGATCCCCTATCGTTCGATCCATTCTAATATATTAATGCACGTATTTTGATTATTTACCTCGACCGCATACGACATACGACAGGTTAGCATTGAACTTGACCACCATTTCCGTATAATGATATTGATATTACCTCTACGTCCGGTCTATTGGATTTGGAATTCAATGGATATCTCAATATTTTAATAGTAAACAATTTATATATATACATGATGGCCTATCGATATCATTTGCAATTTTGCACGAAATCTTAATTGATTTAAAAAATAATTTGATTCGAATTTGATTCCATTTATATATTACTTTTCAATTTTATGCATCAAGATCGATAATCGATAATTTAGGCCATTCTAAACACTATCAAATCTAACAAAAATTACGTAAGCCTTCAATCCCATCAACACCGATTTTCGTCCAAATGTTAGGCCCACTAATATTGAACCAATATTATTTTTTTAATTTCATATTGCCATTAATTAAAATGTTTTGAAAGATAAAATATGGTTTTATTCTTTTCGAAAAATATATTTCCAAATTATATTCGTTAAATTTATACCCAAAAATTTAGAAATATAATCAAAAACAATATTTTAGTTACAATATATATTGCAAATATATATCAAATATTCATTAATAAAAAATATAATATCATATATATAAATCAATATTTAAAAATATCAAATATTTTATATATATATTTTTCATTATATTAAAAATATATGTAAAAGATAAAACTATTTTTATCTTTTAAAGATAAAAAGAATATTTTGAGGTTGGGTAGCTCAACCAGGGTTTGTGTCTCACGAAGTACACGAATTCGAATTGCAGCGAAAGCCGAAGAAAGCTAAGCGCGCCCTTTTCGCGCTGGCGTTGCCGTGGCTCGGTAGTGCACAGTCCCACCGCTCTGGGTGGCGCATAAACAAGGAAAGCAAGGGCGGTTCGTGCCCAAAGACGGCAAATCCGGTCTTCTCTCAAACTGCTCATGCGACGTGTTCATGTCTCAACCATGTGGTGGCACCCCATTCACACCGACGGAGGACGATGTCGCAGGAGCCTGGGCAGCATCTTCTTCGTACAGGTCCTGGCCCAAATCATGAGTGCATACCTTGCAAGGAACCAAGGTGCGCACTATGTTGGCCGTTCTCTGCTGAGCACATTGAAAGGAGCTGTGCCAGCTGCTGCCGTGATTGGTGTGGTGGATGTTGGCATTGATCGCAAACCTCAAGCGGTTGCGAGCCCTCACCTTTACTTCGTTTATGTAGCGAAATCTCATTATTTCCATCTGAATCTCGTGGTATTCTTTGTAACGCTTGAAGTCTTTTTCAAAGCATGCCTGTTGGTCGAGCAGGCGGTTCTCTGCTTGTTGTAGCTTGCTTTGAAGGTGGGTGATTTGTGCTTCTAGTTCCTTCTGCCGGCGTCTCAAAGAGATCAGGGTGTCGAGATTGCAGTATTCTGTCTGCGTGCCTTGGCTGAAGGGCTATTCATCTCCTTGTTGGTCATCCTCTTCTTCTTGAGGATCTATAGTGGTGCTTTGGCTAGACTTTGTTGCCTTCTTGGTT
Source organism: Durusdinium trenchii (assembly GCA_963970005.1). Classification (NCBI taxonomy): domain Eukaryota; class Dinophyceae; order Suessiales; family Symbiodiniaceae; genus Durusdinium; species Durusdinium trenchii. The sequence continues at coordinate 146,194 of CAXAMN010003080.1, forward strand.
GCTTTGGTGCACAGGTGCCAAATCAGATTGGCAAGGAATGCAATCATCAACGTGAAATCTGCCAAGAAAATCAAGTTCTGGTTGTCCATCAGGTGGTCTTGGTTGTGGTCTGGTAGTTCTATGGAGTGCGCAGTGGTAGTGGTAGCTAGGGATGCAAACATAGTCATCTGTGTCAGTGGCTTGGTGAATGCGTATCGCATCTGGCTTTCCTTCCGGTGTTCCAAGATCTTCTTCTTGGATATTGTGAAGTTTGGGTCTAGTTTCAGGCATATCACATGGTTGCGTAATCGTTGTGCCAATAGGCTTGTTGCGCTTTGTTTGGTCATGCCGTCAGCGAACTGTAACTCGTTTGAGACCCAGGAGATTGAGGCTCCAGTGCATGACAGCTTGTCACGTGTGACTAGCATTTCAATGTTTGTCTGTCTGTGATGCTGTTTGTAGGTCTTATTTGCTCAATAGGTCGTAGAACGCCTTGGCATCTATGACTAGACGTGGCGGGTGTTTCACCTTTGGAGTATGGCTGTCTTCAAGTGCCAGGTAGGGTGACCATATCAATTTCCAGAAGGTGGAAGTATACAGCAGTGCATCTGCTGCTTCTGAGGTTGCTTGGCTCTCTGTTGCTAGGCTTGAGCGTGCTACTCATGGGAGTTCCACGATCGCCAGTCGATGAGGCGGTAGCCTCCTTCGGAGCTCTTGGTCACTGAATTGTGGACCATCATCACTAGGTGACCTCCTTGTGATGTGAGGTCGGCTCTTGAGGCAAAAGCGGCATCGTTGTAGATAATGAATGTCATCTCTTCTGGCTTACCTAACTTTTGGAATCGAAATCCCACGTCGGCATATTGCTTGGCGTAGCGAAGAGCTTTGTTGGCTTCTTTGAGTGTCGCGATGGTGGCGCGACTCATTTGTCTAGCCAGTTGGCTTGTCATGGCTTGGACGTGTGGGCTGCTCTGTGTGGAGAGCCATTGTAGTGCTCCAATGATGCTTCTGAGCATCGTTCGTGGCTTCTCCGTCACCAGTTGGTCGTTGGGTCCTTCCTCAAAATTAATAGGCTTCTGTTTTGAGAGGTAGGTGGTATGGAGCAGTTCATAGAGGTGTTCATTCATTCTGTGAATTTTGGCTCCACAGTACTCGATTTCTGTGTTCTGTTCCCACGTTCTGAAGTTGAATATCTTCTTCAGGGCATTGATGAACTTGTTGAAGTATGGATTGGCCATGTTACCAGTTCCAAGGATATCATCAATGTGGAGGCCCACTAGTGGTGGATGTTTGAGCTGGTGCCCGTGGGACCTTGTTCATGGGCTTGTAGGGCTTGTTCCGGTGCTGGTTCCACATAAGATTGATGTCCATGATTCTTGTTATAAAAAGTCTTCTCTCGCCAGCAGTCGATATGCTGGGTATATCTTGAAGGCAGTGCGACCGGTCCATGTCCCTTGTGTGTCTTTGTCTCGTTGTTGTTTCCATCGGTCATATTTGCTCATGCCATTGGTGCCTGTGATTTGCCGGTCCTTGCTGAGGTAGTGCAGTGGCACTGGGCAGTTTGCTGTCGGGTCACTGGGGTCGAAGAGTTTGCTTCGAGACAGGTAATGTCTTCTGACGAATTTGTCTTGGCATAAGATCCATTTGTCCTTGCAGTCATCAAGGGTCAAGAACCCGTCTTCACGGGTCCATCCTGGAGGTAGTGTCAATGTTCCTGCCTTGGCCAGGTCTGTTGGTCTTGGTCGTGCATATGGTGTTGAGCCTTGTGTTGTTGTTGTTCGTGAAGTCGTAGATCCATACCTGGATGGTGGTCCATGTACATTGGAATGGAATGGCAGGGTTTCCTGTCTGTCGAATCTATTCCTCTGATCTTGGAAGTTCTCTGTTGGCGTTGCTGGTGCATATAGTGCTTGTTGATGCGGTGGGATGAGTCCCCCGTCATAGTGCACGGCAGTGCTATCGTGTGGAGTCGGTATTCCATATGTGCTAGGTGGTGGTTCTGGTTCACCAGTGTTGGTAGGTTCCCCTTCGATCTCTTCCATATCGAGGTTTGTTGCAGGTGTTGCGGTTATCTGTTGGTTCATTGTGGTGTTGTCACCAGTGTATTCTGGTTCTGCCGTCGGGTTGTCCTGCTCTGCCATGTTCTCGTCGCCTGAATGTGCTCCAGTGCTTGTGACCAGTGTTGGGTTGATTCCACCTATTGGGTGTCTGTCACTTCTGAGGACAAATGCCGTTGTTCCCGTCCAATGGAATGGCATGGTCCTTGTGGCATTTGGCAATATCCAATCATCTTGGAGAAACGTACGGTTCCTGGCTGGTTGGGGTGGTCCCTGGATGATCAATCGACGGATATCCTGGAAGTGTTGCCAGGGTGCCCGGTCGTCATTGATGGGCGTGTTTTGTGCCTGTCTTTCTTGGACATGTATTCTATGCCATGTTATGCCATTTCTTCCACATCCCAGTAGTCTAGCTGTGGTGGAGATGTGTCAGATGTCGTTGTTGTCTCTGTGCGCTTGGTGTCAACTGTGCTGGCGTCAGGTCGTGGTCCATCAAGACACCAGGGATGCGTGGTTGCATGCCCATTGCCCATTGTGTGGGGCTGAAGCCTTGGACATTGGGAGTGTTGTTGACCTGTGGGATCACATGGCAAAGTGCCTGGATGATCTGCTCTCGGACGCTGCCAATATTGTCATTGTCTGGATCTCGTTGTTGTGCTGTTACGAAGATTTCCAGAGCTCGTCGGAGGACTTGATATCTCCTCTCGACTATGCTGAGTCTGGTGTGCGCTTGTCCTGGAGAGATTTCCAGTTGGATGCCATGATCGTTTGTCCAGGTTCTTGTGATGTCCGAGCTCCATCCTCGGTGGTCGTCAATCTGTAAAATGGTTGGGGTCCAAAGTGTCTGACCCAGCCTCGCTCGAGTCCTCGAATGAACTCTTCAGACTGCTCGCTGTCGATGACTCGGGCTGACATGAACTTGGTGGTCGTGTCGATCATGCTAAGTATTGTAATAGCGGGTGGCCGGTGCTTGCCGTATTGTCTTGGGAGTTGTACCCAGACTGTGTCTGCTTGTACTCTGCTATTGAAGTTGCCTCCTGTTCGGAGGGTGCTCTTGGATACTTGTGGCGGTGGACGGTGTGCTTCGCAGAGTTGGCAATGGTATTCCTGTGCTGTTGCTATGATCGCCGGACTGGCGTTCTTGCTCTTACGAAGTCTTGCCAATTCCTAGTCGTTGCATTGTTCGCTGTACTGCTGTCCATTGTGTCTCCTGCAGGCGTGTTACGATGCCTCGATTGTTGTCAAGCTGTTCTTCGTCGTCGTAGACTGGTGGCTGTTGTTCTGCTACTGCTTGGTGTGATACCAATGCCTGACCTTCTGGTTGTGATATGTCATGTTCTGCCGGAAATGTTGTTTGATTGCCAATGGTTGGTGAATTTCCTTCAATGGGCAAGTGGTAGTGGTTGTCGGTGCAGATTCTCTCAAGTATTGAAGCCAGGGTGCCATCTGTGACACGGAGGTTGGTAGGCTTCTTGATGTATTGCTCGTGGCCGTTGGAGTCTGGCAGTATTGTTATATTGGCATTGGTCGACATGTGCGTCGAATCCCTCTATCTGCTATAGTGTTGGTGTGTTCCAAGATGTTGCATTCCTGGGGTATTCGAAGATGGAGAGTCGATGTTGCTTGTGTTGCTTATTGTGAGTTGTCTTGCTGCACCGCAAGTGGATTCCTTCCTCGTGTTGTTGTTGTGCGTCCAAGCGCTGCTTGTCTGCCGGTGTTCTGGCGTTCAAGCGCTACAGCGGTGACCATTTGGCACAAGGCGGTGCATTCCAAATGATCTCAGGGCTGGAGTGGTAGTAGAGGTGGATAAATTCTCTTTGATGATTGGGCTTTGTGAATCCCAACCACTCAACAGGTCAAAGGCGCGGACCTGAAATCCGAACTCTTCCATGTGGGTGGCAAGGATTGCGTCTCCAGCATAGATCTCCCAGAACTACATCTGGTGTTTATCATGTGCCGTGAGTGCAGTGTCCATTGTCTGCTTGTACTGCCTTGTGAGTTGTTGCTAGTGCAATCGGAAGTTGCGGACAAGTTTGTCTGTGAGTGTTCGGCGGTAGCCTGTGTCTTCATCATCTTCGGGGTCTGGGGTGTCATTGTTGTCTTCTTCGTGGTTGTCTCATCAGCTTGCATTGCCTACTCTCCCAAGTTGGGAGCAGAAAGGCCTGTGAGTTCGATATAATGTGCCAAGGTGTAGTGTTCTGCTCTTGTTGGCTCTTGTGTGAGTTGTGCATAGGTCTCTTCCATCATGTAGTCGAATTCATAGTTGTTGTGGTCTGGGAGGTCTTGTGGACCTTGGTCGAACTGGAGGAGGTGTTCACCTCTGGAACCAGTTACGATGGGTGTCCATGGTCTTGTCGAACCTCATGGTGTCTTCGGTGAAATTCACTGTAGCTTCATGGCCTTGAGGATAGGCCTACCAATCAACAAGGGCGTCGGTCCAGGCACAATGAATGCCTGAGTGCGGCCGAGGTGACCTTGGATGCACACTGGCATATGGACGGTCCACTGGGCTTCCAAACTCTTGTATTCTTGTCTCCGCCGAATTGCAAAGTCTTTTCGGCTGGCCGGAAGTGGAAGCTGGAGGTGTCAAAGCCTTGCTCGGGGTAATTCTCGATATAGTTCATCAGGACATCATAGCCAATGACCATGCAGCTTGCCCCGCCATCCATGGTGCCGAAGAATCCCTTAGGGATGCTTTGATAGTCCTTCATTTCGAAATGGACCATCATTGCTGTCTCGGCTTTGGCCTTTTTGAAGGAATTGGTAGGGCTTGTTGTTGGACTCCTCTTCTGGGTGCATTGAGTTGCAAAGTGTCCAGGCTGGCCACATCGCAGACATATTTTATTTTACAACACTGACTTGCCTCTTCACATCACCTTTTTGAGGCGGTGATCTGGGACCTTTTCCTTTTCCTCCTTTTCCTTTGGCTCGGCTCGGAATTGGCCTCTGGGTTGATGACGTCGGTATGGAGGAATTCTCCGTCAGTGCAACGACGGGGGAAGAAGCCTCTGTTGTTTCGCAGTTCAGCGAAGCGTCTTCTGGCGTCCAGGTAGGTGGCATAGGCTTCCTCGTATTCAGGGTTTTCTTGGTCTGGGTAGTCTTCATCATAGCCAGCGTATAGAGTTGATTCTTCATCGGCCTCTTTATCATAGGCCTCGTCATCGAATTCAGCGTAGGTCTCCTCATAAAGAATCTCTTCATTCTCATGGTCGTAGGTCTCCTCAGGGAAGTATGGTGTAAATTTCGGCTGATTTTCGCCATTTATTGGCTCCTTTTCCTTTTCCACCAGCGGGGCGTTGTGAGTACCCCACTTTCCCACGGTAGTCCTAACCGTACAAGTAGTACATGGCCTCTTCAACCTTGCTCTCCTCCAGGCTAGTGCCACATTGGCGGGGGGTACTTTAGTCCTAGGACAGACCACTTCTTCTGAGCATCAATCAATCCGTAATCTCTAGAGATAGTTTGACTCCGTGCTTTTCCACTTTACGAAGGGCTTCTCGATGTTCAGTGCAATACGACATCAAGGTTTGGTCGTATCGCCTGCTAATACTATAGAAGAATTTTTCGAATCTTCTTGGTTACTCCATTCTTGCATCGTAACGGAAATTTTGTCGAGGATCTCAATCCCCTTCTTAAATCCTCCATCCTTATCTTCGTTGGCCGATTCTACGATCGGGTCGATTTGAATCCAGGCTATCCTGAAAGGGTGGTCAAGAGGTTTATAACCCCTTTTTACGACTTCTTTTGCTGCACCATCTTCTTCTGGTAGAGGTAGAGGTAAATCCTTGTTTTCCATTCCCTGTAATCCTAAAGTCGATTTAAGAAAGAATCTTTGTTTACGGATGCAGCGAATGAGGATAATATAATGTTCGGCGTGTTGTAACAATAGCGCTATAGCAATAACAACCCTAAATCCTACGATTCCGTTACCAATTTAAAATTAGATAATTCCCATAAGGTTTGTATCTTTCGAAATATACGAATTCGAATTGCAGCGAAAATTCAAGCGAATTAAATACGTCCTTCTCGTGCTAACGTTACCATGTTCAATAATATATAATCCCACCGTTCTAAATAACGGTTAAATAAGGAAATAAAAACCAATTCATGCCCAAAAACGACAATTACAATCTTCTTTCAAATTATCCATATTCGCAAATATTAATTACATTTATAAAATCATTAATATGTTAAAATACATATAATTAAACATAAATAAATAATATAGAAATATATATATTTATTTATTTTAAAAAAATACAATCCACAATTTTAATATAAATATAAATAATTATAATATATTTAAAAAATTATTTAAAAAATATATCGATATTCTAAATAACAATAATTCAATTATGTATTATAAAATTATTAATATATATAAAACAAAAAAAAAAATAATATATTAAAAATATCCTATACAAAAAATTCGATATATTACATATTAATCAAAATAAATTCTACATTATATATAAGGAATAAAGAAATTAAAACATAATACCATTATTTTATTATATATAAAGAATTTTAATCGTTACATATACATATTTTGTTTAACTAAATAAAAATATTGTATAATTGAAATATATTTAATTGAATTTAAGAATATTAAAATACAGATAAAAATATATCATAATTTAATATATATAGATATATATTAAATAAATAAAGCGCCATTGCCAGCTCAAATTTTGGCAACCGTTTCCCTCGACCACTTCCACCATGAGGAGTCGGAACCGCGGTCTGTGATATCATGATTTTCAGGCTGCAGATCATATTTTGGATATTGATGAGTTTGGCAAGCCCGGTCCCAAGTCCGGCGGTGTATTGGACAATACAGATCCTTCAGCAACATTCCATACACCTGGCGTGAGGGTTGCTATCCATTCTTCGCTGGATAGCAGAAGTGCAGGTCATTCAGAAGCACCTCATATTGCCTGCCTGCACAAAGACGAATGAAGTCTGGGCGATGTTTGGCTACGGCCATGTGACGCAACCAGCTCGAATCCGCAGGATCAAAAGGTCCTTTCGCAGGGCTTGCAAGCGGGCATTACTTGAAGGTCACACCACCTACAAGGGTCGTACATTCTGGTCAGTGGATGTCGCATTCCGCAATTCCTTGAAGCTGGAACGCTCTACATGTGCTGCACCTTCCTTGAAACGACCTCCACAGTCACCCAAGGAGGCACTGAGATTTTTCAGCTGGAATGCGGGCCGCAGCCTGAACTACCACGAGTGGCTATCCTGGTGTGCTGGTAGAAATGAAGACGTCCTGTTCATTCAGGAATCCGGATGGCAGATGAATGGTCAATGGACCACGGATGATTGGTATTGCATTCATTCACATGATGCATCCGCCAGCCTACTTTTGATGGTTCGACGGAAACTGCTCAGGCCATCTCTGTTGGCCTATGCTGTTTTGATCCCTGGAAAATTGATCCATTTGAGACTTATGTTCAGCCGAGTCCATGATGTGTATGCGGTCTATCAGACAGCTTGGAACACCACCAAATCGGTGACCACCTTGCTTCGTGAAAGGCAGGACATGTGGCATCGGCTGAGACAGGGCATTTTGCACATCCCTAATAACCCAATAGTCACATGCTTGTCGTTGCAGGTGATTTTAACTGTCCCTTACAGCAAGCCGCACCACATGTCGGAAGTCATAATCCCCGGTTTGAAAAGCCCTCCAAACCGATAAAATGACTTTCCAGCAGCTCATTGCTGACCTGGCCTTGGTGGCTGTTCATTGTCGTTAGAAATACATCCCCACATTCGTTCATGGACATCACAAACCCAGGATTGATTTTATGTTTCTTAGAGAACCACAACTTCGATGGAAACACCTTCAGGCTGTTGTAGATTGCAAGTTTGAGCACATTGGTCTCCATCAGGGTCCTCAGCATCGGCCTTTGCTATTGTGTCTCCCCAAATGGCATGCCGTTCGACAACCACCCTGTACCCACAAACCCATTGACCGCCATGGTATGCGCCAGGAGATGATCAATTCCACTCCTCGGTGGCAGGAGTTTGACTGTGCGGTCCGCAGTTGTATCCTCAGATAAACTACAGATTCCAGTCAGGATCCCCTTCAGATTTGCCTTTCTATGGAGATGACCATTCGAGAGTTGTGTATTGTTCATTTTCCAGGCCTCAAGTCATTGCACACACCTGATGTCCATCTTCGATCCCTCACCGCACGCATGTGGCATGCTCGACGTTCAGATAAGATTGATGTGTATTGTCTCGGTCAAGACCATGTTTCAAAGCTGGCACAATAGCACCGTGTTTACACGCCTTCATAAGCAGATACGTCAGTATGGCAGACAAAACAACAGAAACAAATTCGATACCGATACCTTAGAGACAATGTCACCAATGCACTTGCCAAGCGGATGCATGATTGGTACCGCAACATTCGTAAATTGTATCCCAAACAGCCATTCAGGAAGATTCAAATGTATGATGAACATGGGGCACCCCTGATGCCGCACCAAGAACTTCGATCATTGGTGTCCCACTTCAGTAATCTGTTTGGAGATGCCACATTCGACTTGCAATCCAGTGCACTGACTGTTCTGCCCTTTACTCAGGCTGCTCTGGAGGAGGGCTTCTCACGCCTGCCGATCACGAAGGCACTGGCTCCAGTTTGGAAATACTTTGCTCCAGACCTGGCAACTGTGGTCTATCCTGTCATCCATCATGCCTGGGTTTCGCAACACGGAGTGCCCCCGACCAGATGGTCCACCGGTTGATATATGCGAGAGCATTTGCTGCGCTTACCACCATCACCACCGTCCCCACCATCACCGCCCACCAGCGTCACCAGCACCACCACCATCACCATCCCTGAAATACATTCAGCGTTTACTAGGGTCTCCAAGAAGCAAACATCTCCAAACCCATTGTCTTTCGGGACCTGGCTCCCTGTTCCTTTCCACCTAGCTACGAGTTCTGGATGCGTCTGACATGATAGCAGCAGCTTTGGGCTCCTGCGTCTGTTCACAGCCTATGATCGCTTCTGACATGGCTCTGGGCGCGACTGTTAGCAAGGTGGCAAACATAGCCGGCAGCCGGAGAACCTTGAGGAGTCGCGTCACCTGGTCATCATTGGCAACCCCACACGGAGGGTGGCGACAGTGGTTCTTCCGGGACAAAGTCCCGAGCATCCTGGAGTCGTGCTCTTCGGGGTTGGGGGTCCAATGTAGTTCTTTTTGGCGCACTTTTCGGTCTTTGCGTTTGGTGGGGCCCGGTGCTCAAAAACGTTATATGCCAGTTTGTAGTCAAGTTCAGCGACGTACTGAACCAAGAATGCAAGAGTCGAAACCTGTACATTCATCCAAGGTTCTACCAGCTTTCTGCAACCATATGGACAGCTCACCGTGCGAAATTGCTTAGACAGGGCGAACCTTGGGGTGAGACCTGTGAGTGGCCTGACTGAACTGAGATCTGCCACGAGGCAATCTCCAAGCTATGCCTTATGCCTTCAAGAACATTTGAGACAAAGACGAAGTAGCATCGCTGAAAAATCGAACCTCAGTTCACATTCCAGCCTGGAAACGCAAAGAGAAAGACAGAACTTGAGCCAAGGACGAGAAAATGAAAAAATAATGCCCAAAGAAGAAAAACAATAATGACAATCAGGGAAGAAAGATGTAAAGAAAGGGACAGTTTTTTTTGTATTCCAATTGCAAGGGGCAATCTCTTCCTCCGTCTTGCGGAACCAGTCATACTGCCTTGCCACCCTCGATGCTGTTGGTGCTGCTGCCACAGTCAAAGCAAGACGTGCAGGGCCTGAAGAGCCAAGTCTTGCAAAAAGCGCATCAAAGGGCCTATTTAACAAGGGTTGAAGGTGCCCTTACCTTTCTTATTTCCATCTCCTTCTGTTCTGCACTGCAGAAAAGCCTTCACGAAATCAATGAGCCGCAAGGCTCAACAAACTTACAACATGCGCCTAAGACTTCAGCAGCACCCAAAGCAGCTGCTGCATAGCCGATCTGGCTTCCACCACCTCGTTCTCCCAAAGACGGGAGAAGTCATCTGTCAACCTACTTGCAAAAAAAGACAGAAAAAAGAGAGAGATAAAAAAAACTAATAGCAATTGCCTTCAACCTAGCAGCGATGGCCTCCAACCTAAGAGCGATGGCCTCCAACCGGCCTCCAACCTACTAGCGATGGCCTCCAACCTAATAGCAATGGCCTCCAACCTGCCTCCAACCTAATACAGTAGCGATGGCCTCCTCATTTGTTCAAATCGTATCTTCAAAAATCTTCTGTAAAGCTGTCCTCACTGGCGAAGAATCAAACAAGGCACTTATCCGTTGCTGAAGCTCAGCGGGGAGCAACTCGAGAATGCCGGTGTTAATGGACAAGAACAAGTAGCAGGCTGACAGAGTGCTGACCCAAACCATGAAGTGAAAGAAGAGTGCTGGCAGGCCATAGCGCTTCAAAATCTCAGGAATGCTCACGTGCTCCTCTATTCTTTCCTCCACTCTCCTTGAAAGGATCGATCTTCAATCACAATCACAAGCAAGGACAACTTGCAAATACGAAAGCAAATTCTCAACAAAGAAAGGCAGGATAGCCGAGATTCTCTGTGCTTATTTGAGATGCCTCTACACTCTTTGAAACGAGCTTTGCGGCAGGGGCATCGGTGGCGTTTGGAGGTTGCACCGGCCTGAGTCGATCTGTGCGGTATCAGTCAGATCGCACTTGAAGCAATGTGCAAAAACCATCTGAAGCATCTCGTGCCTTGGAAAGCCTAAGAATGCAATCTCGCTCGCCAGAAAAGCGCACAGCACTAAAGCCCCAGAAAGGCGAAAACGTCGGAAGGAGCGCATGCGGAAAATTCCAGCTTCTGCTGGATGGGCAAATATTCGACTCACTACAAACAAGCTTGAGCCACAAAGGTGCAGGCACGACCACACGTAGCTCTAATCTTCTGAATTCAGCTGCAAGACTCCTTGACAAGCTAGAATGCCAACCAAAGAAAAGAAACAAGAGGATTCCACCATGCTCAAGTACAAGTAGATATGGTGTTCAAATAATCAAGAATCCTTTTTCAAGTCTCCTGCTCTAACATGACCACATTGGGCCAATGATAGTCAGGGGCTCTGTAACCAGCGTTCAGGCCTCTGCACTTCTTCATACTTGGACGGCAGCCGTTCCTCACACAGCCAGTGCTCTTGTCGCAGCGCAGGAGCATTCCAGCAAATGCGCCGTGCAGGCTGCGCAGCACCTGCAAGAGCGGCACGCATTGGTTCAATGCACCGTCAGCTCCTTTCTTCCAAATGCCCAAATGATTCTGACGGCGCTCCGCCCTGAAGTTGTGTCCATTCTTCCTCCTCATCCTCGTCCTGGTAGTTGACTGCAATCTCCATTAGCTGCACATGCGTCATCCACCTCCAGAGCCTCCAAGGTGGACTCGGCAGTCGCGATGGCCGCGATGGCAATTGTCACAAAGGACAAGAGGGGTTTCATGGCCCTGATGGCGGTCAAGACACAAGAATGTCTTAAGGGTAAAGGTTGCAGCGTCGCATTGCCACTTGATCACTGGTTCGTCAGCTGGGCCACAGGATGCAAGTGCGAGCGGTTCTTCAATGCACATCAATCATGCGCCAAGGCACCTTGGCACCTTCGCAGCTTCTAGGTCATCTTCACGCAAAGCCCGCGTCCAACGAAGTCAGCGGCTAACATTGAAGAGCCTCGACTCATGGGCACGTGACAAAGTAGAGGACTCGCTCCAGACCCGAAAGACACCCAAGTAAACCGAACACTCACTTTTCTACTCTCACTTTCTGCACCGACACGAAAAGAACCTGTCCTGTTCTTCCCTGTTGACACTCAACTTCACGTGTTCGATTCAAATCGAGTGGCTGCTCAACTTCACGTGCTTGAGATCCAGCCAAAATAGCTAGCCTGTAAAAGCATGTAAAAGCTCTATGGCGAAAGCAAAGATCGACCTATGGCAGCTATGGGTTCAAAAATAGAGGTCACCAAGCCTCTCCAATTCACTTTGCAAGTGGTCAGTGCTCTTGATAATCCAGAACACTGTTCCTGAAGACCAGATTTGGGATGCCAGTTTTCAGTGCAAGGTGAATGAGTTTGGCACCGCAAATACCTGCACAGCAAACAGCTGTCAGAATGGACACCACTTGCGAAGACCTCACTCCAACTTGACAAAGCCAACCGGGCAAAACTATGTTTGAATAGACCAGACCTCACTCACTGCACCACTCCTCTTCCTTCACCCCTGCCCTTGAGGCCAGAACCAGCTGGACTTGGTCTTGCGCTTTGCTCGCGACATTGAAGCGCTTGTGAATCAGCAAACAAACAAAAAGGATGCAAGCAAGACTTCATCTGTGAAAGCAGGTTGGTCGGAATGATGATATGCTGGGATATTTGACAAATGCAAAGTCTTTTGCTGGAACGGCTGCTCATGAACGCCAGCGAGGGCAAAGCTAATTAAAGCATAGTGTAGTGCATTCCAACTTGGAAGCTCTGGATCTTGATTGCCATTCATTCTCGTCCGCAACTTCAAGTAGCTTGATCGAAGCTACAGGTAAAGCTACGAGTGAAACCGGCCAAGTGCTTTCAAGTGCTTCATGGCTGGAGAGGGGCACGGTTGAATGCGCCACCATGCAGAAGGGGATCCTGGAAGGGCGATGGCAAAAGATGGGCAGTGTTTAACACCAAGAAAAGGGAAAGACAAATTGCCTCAGAGGTGTAGCCATCCAAACCCAAAGCCTCGTGCAAGGCCAGCATACTGTATGCTAAAGCTGCTAGGGAACATCCAAACAGTTGCAAGCACTTGTGGCTTCGCCTGCATCTCAGTCAGCACGTATTTGGCCGCTGCCAATATACCAACGAAAGTGGCACACCTTTTGACTAGACTTGGCAGCTCGTCTACAGATTGCCAGTGTGTCTTCTTCCTGTTCTGTCTTTCTCTTCTTCCTCCTCGTTCCTTATTCGTTTGCTTTCTATGTCCTTATTCATTTGTTTTCTATTCCTTTCAGATATTGATCCTGTAGTTTGGGGAAGGTCGTCCAAAATTGCGGAATGATGGGAACTCCGAACTTCATCTGGCCTCACTGCTATGAAGAACATGCTCACGAGGACGACAAATATAGCGCAGCCCATCACGAGGGTTCCCTGAAACAGATCTGATCACTCACTCTGGAAGTGTGACGAAATGGCTTTAAGAGTGGACTGGGAGTCAAGCCAGCAGTTCCTGAGCAAGAATACGCATACTTCTTGCTTCTTGCTCGATGTGTCATGATCACCAATACATGCAAGCCACGGCAAAGTGCGTCCAAATCATACCGTATCCAAATTTAGTGCAAAGCAGGATGTGGGGGGTGCTGTCTAAAGTCAAAGGCAACAAAATGCTGCAACATTGAAGCCAAGATTCCATGAGGCCTACAATCGTGTTGGCCAAGCCGATCAAAAGGAAGATGACAGCCGCGGCTGCACCTTGCAACCAAACTCCTTTGCTTCTCACATGTGTTCATTCCTGAGACTGGAACCAACAGCACCCAGCTGATACGCGCCAATCTCAACACCCGGAACCTCTGGCTGGGGGCTCTGAATTCCACTTGAAGTGCAGTGAACTTATGACTGGACATACCACTTTGGCAGAATGTTTGACAGGGCAGCACAAACAGAATCGTTGGGCCTATCGTGGCACACTCCACCTGGAAATGCCAAGCGCGGCACAAGCTGCTCCAGGCGTCTGCTCACTGGCAAGTCCTGACTGGATTGGTGTGCACCGCGTTCTCAGGGTGACAAACCCACAATTGCCTGGTGCTGCTGCCAGCGTTGGGCAAGCGCCAGTGGGTCTGGCAACGCAAGCAAGGCAAGTCCAAGTTCAAGATTGGCTCAAAGTTCGTTCAGGTGACCTTGCCGTGCAGCCTGAAGAACAGGTGCCATTTGAAGGTGACAAAACCAGCCCTTAGCTCGAGCATCATAAGCTGTGACTAACAATGCAGCTTGCGAGCATAGAGAATGAATCACCTTCTGGTCTTGAGCAGATCTAAGCGGCCCACACCACCCATCATGAGGCAGGAAAACCATGCATCTGCCCGCAACCATGCCTGCAAGACGAGCAAGCTTACCAATAAGGTAATCGCCAGGTGCTCATCGAAACGAATTTGAGGCTACGGCCGAAAGACCTGAATCACAAGAAAGTCCACCTGAATGGCAGGACCAATATCTGCGCAGTTCTCAGGACCCTAGCATTGCTACTCGCAGAAGCATGTTGACAGACTTTTTCGTACACAGTATGCAACATTAAATTCATTAAATGCAACAACCCGCATATTGGCATGTGGTTCACTTGCTTCAGTTTATAGCATCTGCCATCCAAGCATCTCTTATTGCCCACGAGTAATCTACGCGATTTCGCAAGTCAGGGACCATGTCCCAAAAGCACATACTGGGTCCGGCACCGAAGACCAAAGCCAGGAGCAACTCCAAAAATGGCAAGGCCACAATGGCCTGTGATGTGCTGAAATGAAGGTATGCTGAGCAATCGAACATGGGCAAAGGGTCCAAGATCCATACCAAAGCATACTCTTCGACCAAAGTCCACATTTTCAAAGCTGCCACAAGCTTGTCAGCAGACCTCAGCGGTTTCAAGAGCCCTGTGGCAGGGAAGCTCTAAATCTGGTGCCAGCACCCTCCAGGACGCATGGCTTCTTCAAGGACTCCTTTGTGCTCCTTCCAGCGTAAGTAACGATCATTGTCGATATATACATACATACGGCAAAGGCCGTTGAGCACCGAAAAATATAAAAACTTTTATGCACCTTCCACGACCTCTTTGCTTGAAAAGGTTGCACATGGTGCAAATTTGCAAAACCAGTAGATCTTACTTGAGAACCCCAAGTGCTGCCACAACGGCATCATCATCAGCAACAGCAGCAGCATCGAAGCAACCGTTTCGCGGCCTCGGGCACAAGCTTTGCTTCAATCAACGCCTGCAATTGGCAACGAGCCACAAAACTTCCGAAATCACAACACGGCGGCAACTACCATGTAGCATTGCTAACATGTCCTCATGTTTCCTCATGTATATAATATATGGGGTACCTGCTTGCAAGCAAGTTCAGCATACTGGAATAGATGGATATGCCGACAATCAAGCAAGAAGCAGCCAGCTTGAAAATGGGCTCATTTTAAGCAAATGCATTGTCCTTGAGAGACAGCTGACTGAATCTCAAATGGCAAAGCTGAATTAGAGAAGACCGCACAAAGGAGACTTTTGGACTTCGGGTTTTTGAGACAAAGTGACACCTCACTTTTCTCTCACCCGACACCTCACATGCGCGGTTCCTTCAATGGCAACAGGCTAAGATAGATCCCTGACCTGTAGCGTCTGCTTTGTCAATCCTTCACTCTTCTAGTAAAAACTGCTGCCATCTGTGTCTCTTCACAGCTCGCCAGATCGATTGATCACAATCGTAAGAGCTGTTTTGGAACTCAAAGCAATGCAGCTTTGGCATTATAGATTCCACAGCCGCTCGCTGTGATTGAGAAGCTGGCAAGCTCTGCAAACAAACAGTGAAGAATCTGCAAAATAAAGAATGACACGTCTTGCCTTTGGACCTTTGAGCCTTTGGCTTGCCTTTAGCTTGCCTTTGGCTTGCCATCAAGGAAACTTCGCCAAACGAAATATATCCCCTCCTAAGCAGTACCATGCCACAGCAAAGTGTGGTTGCCTCAGGTCATTTCAATCTGCGCTCTCATGCAGCGGGGAGAGGTTGCAAACAGCATGCATGTGAGGACCTATTGTTGTATGGACACCGTGATGGTAAGAGCTAAGAGCTGAGGCCTCTGACAAAGACCGTCTCACTGCCGGAGGGAGAAAGCTGACCTTCAGAATTGCGAGCTGCGCCAAGGATCAGAAGATGTAAATTAACATCGTAATGTCCAGCTTCAAATGGAGGGCCTCAGCCATCATTGGGCTCGTCCGTCTTTTTGATGATTAAACCTGTCAACAAAGAAACACTGCTACAACTCACCCCGTGAAGCACGAAGCCAACACTTCAAAGCCTACCGGCCTGCGGCCGTTTCGTTCCGCACTTTCGGCAGAAGTTCGAATCGGGGAGGAAGGCGCTGCCACAATTTGGACAGTGCGATGCAGGCCCGCCCTCGGTGCCAAAAGATGCAAAGACCCGAAGATCGACAGAAATGGCTGTGAAAATTGTTCTGAAGCTAGAAACCCAAACCCAGATTGTCTTAAAGAAAACTTCGCACACAGAAAACAATACACACACACACAAGTGCTCACGCT
Organism: Durusdinium trenchii; assembly: GCA_963970005.1. Lineage (NCBI taxonomy): Eukaryota > Dinophyceae > Suessiales > Symbiodiniaceae > Durusdinium > Durusdinium trenchii. Next base: position 162,523 of record CAXAMN010003080.1, read on the forward strand.
TTGCACCACAATGCCAGCACACGTTGGAACCTACTATAAGAATCCGCCGACCTTGCCGGCGGGTCTAATCGGTGGTGCCGTGTTTCCTTCGATTTGATGTGTGCTGGGTTGTAGCTGTAGAATGGTCTTCTTGGACGGGATTTTTGTTTTGTCTAAAAAACCAACCCCTTGTCCTCGACCTTCTGTCCAATATGCTTCTAGGCTTCAACGAGCGATCATGTCCCAGAATTGTTCTATCTTTTTGTCCCCAGTTTAGGCAAAATAAATTTGTCGCAGTTTCGCCATCTACATGCTTTTACTGAGGCATGCAATCTTTCAGGCACACATATGACTGCGCACATCACCACGGCCTCCCGGAAACCGTGATTCTCGGCTAGTGAGAGGCCAAGGGGTTGCCGCAGGCTCTTTAAGATTTCTACATTGCTCTGCTAATGGGCCTGTTATAGACTTACAATCGTATGATTCACATTTTGAGGCCATGAATGTATGAAACATCCACACCTCAGAGTCTAAGACTCTGGCAGACGAAACAGTTCCACCGACCAGAGTGGACGGCGCGTAGTTCTGTGCAGAGCTGGCCAGATCCTCAGCAATCACCACACCAAACTGATAGATCAAAATCTGCAGACACAGAAGGCACTAAGGCGCTTCATCTGCATTATATGTCAGACTTGCTTTAGCCGGCACTTGCTTAGACGTTTTTTGAAAGGGCCTTCAAAGTTTGCAATGACCTCAGCCTGAGAAGGAACGGGACGAAAGCCAGCCTCTGGGTTAGGGGGTGCCCTCAGGGCAAGCCTGGCCAGAGACTTGGCGTGCAAGATGAAGTGATTGGGTAACATCGGGCAAAGAGTACTTTCATGGGGTGAAGTTGACATCGCAGCCACACTTATAGGGGGTAGAAGCAGAAAGTAGAAGGTGCCCTTTTTCGTCCTGGTTCAGGAGCGTTTTGGAGGTGAAAAAGGGCACCCCTAAGGAAGTGAGGGGCGCTTGCCTGCGGCGTGTTGCGAATCAGTGAGCAAAGTTAAAGACGGCCGTGGGGGGCCATGTGCGAGGCTATCGGCAGGTTTTCGTGAAGATACATATATGTATATAGGTAGAGTGGACAAAGAGGAGCTGGAAGTGGTGAAGTGGATATGGCTGCATTTGAGAAAGAATGGAAATAGACACTAGAATACTTAGGTTTGGGACGTCGGGGCGTTGTGGACGGGAAAAAGGGCACCCCTGTAGTCCGGGGAAGGTTTGGTATGGTGTGTCGGTCTATGAGTTGACGGCTGGCTATCGTGATTAGATGTCTCTTTGTTCTCATTTAAGCCTTTAATGTAATTACGAGCAAGTGCTATGGTTTCCAGCAACAGCTGGCCACTTCAAATTGCCCCAAACTGCTAACCTCTGTGGTCTGGCAACTAGGGGTGCCCTTTTGAGTCCGGCAAGTAGGCCTCTTCACCGTCAAAAAGGGCACCCCCAAGCAATTCAAAGCTTGCCCGCTGCATTTTGTTCTCTTTCCTGCCCACAGCATTACAGGAACTCGCTCCCCATATGAGGTGCCCTTTGGCATATAGTTGACAGGCGTCTTCACCATTAAAAACGGGCACCCCCAAGCAACTCTAACATTTCTTGCAACCCCTCTTTTGCTACCACGTCCTCCTACGCTATGCCTGTCTTCCACCTTCCCAGCATTCTGGTTCCTCACAGATCACACTATGTCTTAAGAGACACACACCTCCCTTTCATTCTGGTCGAACACTATTTCACTGGCGATGAGAGGTGCACATCTCCCTCTTTCTGGACAGGTTCCAACCACTTTTCGCGTCCCGTTGTCCCCTCTGTCCTATCATTGACGTGAACTCCGACCCTAAAAAAACTGTTTACATGGCCTCCTGAGCCCCTCGTGATGCTGATGATGCACTCTTGGCCGTCAATTACATCACCGGCATCACAACACCCCTCAAACCACTCGTTTTTCACTACCAAGTGGCCCGCCTCTTTTTGTCGCTCTCCCCCACCAGTCTCTGGGTTCACCTCTCCGAAAAGTAGCCACCACGCAACCACCCCCCCCCACACACCCCCTTTACTCACTTCGTTCGCTCCAACAACCTGAAGGTCTGGAATTATAGAAATGCTTTCAATTTAGACATGTCATAGTAATTCTCGCATCATTGCTGGGTTTGGGAGATGCACTGTTGAGCGCATCTCCCGGCACTGTCAGGATGTACTGCACAGGCGTAGTCTGGTAATGGCGACTGTAGATAGTCCTTGTTTTTCTGTATGGATGTATTTGTGGATGCGTTTCAATAGTTGGTGGATGGTTGGATAATTTTGGCCTTTACCATCTCTCCAACAAACATGGGAGTGGACCACAGCCCTTTGGAAGGCAGCTTTGCTCTACTAACATGGGCTGATCCACTTCCATGATTGTTGGAGGGACAGTAACAGTTCCAACAACTCATTTAAATGAGTGCTTCATGAGGAAAACCTAGTGTGGGCGCACTATGTTGCGAAGCCCATGAATCAATCAAATGCTTTTCTGATCTGTCTTTATCCCATCAATTTTTACGTACGTCGTCAAGCTTTTCAGAGATCTAAGATGCTCCGGTCCGGATCCTGAAGATTGTCTAAGGCTATGACAGGATATGTTGGCATTTGTTGGACGGAACTTAGGACCTGATCTTCAAAAAGTCAAGAACAGTCCGCCAGTGGCCCCCAGCTCAGTCTTTCTAATTTGTATAATAGATCATTCAGATTCAACAATCTTCTACTCCCTGGGATGATGTAGCCGCTTCAGAAGCTTAAATTGGAGGAAACGTCCACTCACATGAATCTGACATCTGATTCGAGTTTTGGTCACTGACGGTTGGCTCCGCAGGAAGTGCTTCTGACACCTTGAAAGCACAAAACGGAATCTGAACCTCCAAAATTTAGACACGAGAGGTTTCTGGTCGCTACAAGGAACCACTTTGTCTTGACACTCTGCTGGGAGTAAATATAGTGAGTAAATATTGGGAGAGGCATGCGGCAAGCCAAACCAGGTGCAAAAAGACACGGTGATAACACGGTGACAATTGTTCCACCTTTGTTAGCGCAGTAGCGGCTGGCATTGCTGGTGCCTGCCAGGCACTGAGAGTGCTTCTGAAGTAAAATCAGGAGGCAAAGCCGGCGGCAAGGCCTGGTAGACCACTTGGGTTGCCGGAGTTGGTTGAGTAACCGTAAAGCTCGGGTGCACTGGGGCTGCCCAAACCTTATTATCGATTCCACTGCATTCCAGACCAAGAGGCAGTGAGCAAGCTCAGATTCAAAAGGGAATACAATCGAAGCAGCCCAAATCTCAGGTACTTTGCACTTGGGCCAGAGCGTGTGGTTGTCCTGGCACCGACCTGGGCCAGTTCACGTCACAACACGGCCTTTTGTAGCTTGGCACAGTATCTGCTGGAAAAACACGTTGAAAAGGACCTTATACGGTAAGACAAACGAATAGAACATATTTTGGACAAAAACAAACAGGTGGGAAGTTCTAAGTGTATAGGTTGCGATGTTCTAAGAGTATGTGCCGGCAGATGAGTAAGAACATCCCAGGCCCTCGAAAAGCACTAGGAACATAGTCCAACATACTGTATACATGTTTAACATATTTTGATGACTTTGCATTTTGGGATGGTATTGGAAAGCACGTTCGCGTCTAAACTGTTCTAAACTTGTATCAGGTGGTGCTTCCTGAAGAGATGAGCAGTGTCTTCACAACTGCAAAGGATCACTGCAAGAAAAGAATCAATTATGTGTAGAACAATGAACTTTTTGCAAATGCAAGCTGCCTTTGCAAAGAATAATTGTGAGGCCTTACATGCCAATACAAGACTTTGCTCAGGTGTTTTTAAATGTTTGGCAAATGCAAATGTTGCTAATGAACGATTCTGGCGGTGAGCTGTTTGCACAACCTCAATTCCATGGCGGTGGAGCCACCACTTCCGCCACCTGTGGAACCACCTCCCCTCGAGCCTGATGTGCTTCCTAAGGGCGTTCAACTGTTCCAATATGGGAGACTTGAATCAACATCCTTCAGCCCTTCAGCTATGCACATGGTTGTTTGGGACACCCATCCTGTCAGAAAAAATGTTTTTGAGTGTTCTAAGTGTGTGTGTGTGTCACCTTTGGAGTCACAAGGTTCCTTCTGCAATGTATGACACGCACAAATTTTGAAGTGTACCACGATGTTGCTGAACAACTTTTGGAGTCACGAGCTAGATTTTGATTTTGATTTGTTGTCATTTTTGCTTGTTTTTTTTGCTGCTTTGTGTCTTGTGGGCCTCCTAACCCGTAACCTCGTTGCTATGGCCTCTTCCTATTATTGGTGTCCTTCTAGTAGTTTCTATGCCGGTTGCCCTTAGGGCCCGCGCGTCCACTCTGTCAGACTGGATGCTTTCCTATTCAGTCTGCAGAGTTGCGGTGGGCACAGATACTTGCGGTAAACTCGTTGCGCTGGCCTCCAACCTGGTACTTTGGCCTCCAACTCACTGGTGACCACCTACTACCTTCCACCTACTAGCGACGGCCTCCAACCTTAGGTGTTGACCCCCAACGGCCTTGCAAGGACCTTGCAATAGCCTCACATGTCAGTCCATGGAACCGCTGCTCCTGTCAGGTACTTCACGCCGATGGCGTATCGGCTTCGATCTTAGGCCTTGAGCCACGTGCGACGCATGGGAAAGAGGCGCGTGACCGCCTCGTGCCATGGGTTGGCATTTCGTCCAGGTCTAGGTGACCTTCGATCGTTGCTTGAGTGTTGACAGTGGTTTTCCCTTTGTTTGATTGGAACTCACCGTTGGTTCGTGCTATCGCACTGGTAGCGGAGCACCTGGTGCTTCGTTACAGGGCCGCTCCATTGTGCACTTCGCGGTGTGTTGTTTTGGTCATTGACCTGATTGCCTGGCAGCATGAATCGTGATGGTGCAGTTCCGATTTGGGATGGCCAAGCCAAGGGTTGGAGACGCTATTGCCGTGAAGTTTGCTGGTTTGTCCAAGCAACGAAAGTCAATCAGCGCCGACACTTGGCGACTCGCCTGATAGCAAGACTGACTGGATCTGCAATGCTCCTAGCCATGAGTTGGCCCCAAGCTGAGTTTGATAATGATCGTGGTGTGTTGACTTACCTGCAACGGCTTGCTCGTTCTCCGTTGGTGCGTCGGTCGTTGCCCAATGCTGCAGCCACTATGACACAGTACTTTTCGTTCAAGAAACTACCGAACGAGTCGATTTCATCGTTCTTAGTGCGTGAGACCTTGTCGTATGAGGAGTTTCAGGAAGCGTTGATTCGACTTCGCGAAGAGCGTTCTGGACAGGATCCTGCTGACCAAGATTTTGGGTTGGAAGCTATCCTCCAACGAGAGGAGCAGGATTGGAGTTCATGGAACAAGTGGCAGCCCCCCGAACGAAAAAACATGGGAACAACACCTCGTGCTTCTCCGTCAGCCATGTCATGGAGGACCCGTGCTTTTGCAGCAGCAGCAGCAGCGTCAGGCGAAGATGATGAGGAAGAGGGTGAAGCAAAGCCTCGTCCTGAGGACTATGACGAGCTTCCGCAGCATTCCCCTCATGCCTCGGAACCGGATCCCGTGGAGCAAGCAACAGTTGTCAAGACCCCGCAGGATGGTGCAGAAGTTGGCATGACCTCAGCTGATTCTTTTGTGCTTGATGTTTTGCGTGGTTGGCGTTTGTTGCAAGCGGCTTCTTTGAGCAGAGATGAATGGCGTGATGTTCTCTCATCTACAGGCAACAAGCTTGATTTTGAGTCAGTGTCAAATGCATTGCAGGTGCTTTGGGACGATCAGTTGTTGCAGCCCCGCCATACGGGTGCATCGGGACCGTCTTATCAGTTGCACTGGATGGAGGATGGCTCACCCTATGACAGTTGGGGTGATGATCAGTCCTCATGGTGGGACGATGAGTGGTATGATGCACAATGGCACTGGGATGACTCAGAATCCTGGCCTGTTGAGGATGAGCCAGACAGTTCACCCAAAGAACTCTCTCCGGCCGAACTTGAAGACCCATCGATTCGTGAAGCTCTTCAGTCTGAAAAGATGGCTGAATCCCTGGCCGCAGAAGCAAAGCTCACTTACCAGAAAGCGCAAGAAGTGACCGCTGCTTTGAGAAAAGATTGCGGTTTTGCTGCCATCACTTCTGGTGGAAAGGGGTCAGGGAAATCATCAACAGGTTGCTACATATGTGGTCATCAAGGTCACATGGCTCGAGAATGTCCTGATCGATGGGCCCCAAAAGGGAAGTCCAAAGGCAAAGGCAAGTTTGGCGATATGATTGATCCCTACGAGTACCAGTTCACCTCCAAGGGGAAGGGCAAGAAGGGCAAGAACGTCCACTTCACTGAGTATGAGGGCATGTGGGTGAACCAGAAGGGCAAGGGTCGGTTTCCTATGAGGTCCTTTCCTGTGAAGGGTAGCGGTGCAGTCAATGCCTATGGTTTGGAACTGTATCCTCTAGAGTTGGTGGATGACATGAACCTCACTCCTTTGGAATTCCTTCCCACTACATCCCTGAGTTCTCCGATTACCTCTGACTCAGCTGAGCCCGTTCCTCAGGTCAGCAGCTCCCTCAATCCTTTCGAGGGAATGGTGGACAGTGGTGCCACCACCACAGGCCAGCATCGAGCGTTTGTTTCAGTCTTCGGGAGCGTGACCCTCAAGCGAAACTGGACATGGACCATGACAAGCGTCCATACTTCCGGTATGGTTCTGGGAAGTGGAATAGGGCCCTATGCGAGATCACGATGACCTCCAGCATGTCCCATAGCGAGAAGGCCGAGATCGACATGCAGTACCACACGTTGGTCCATGGTGTGCCACAGCCGTCGAAGGAAAAGACCGCATGTCGGCCCACAAGCCAGCCGACGAGCCACGGCTAGTAACTGGGCCAACAACCCCACCTGACCGGCCCTATCAAGCAAGGACTGAGCAGGCAGAAGAGGCAACAATGGATGAGGAGGCAGAAGAAGACTTGGACCATGAGACAGATCCACAGATGGAGACTGACATGGAGATGACAGTCGACTACTTCTAGCACTACCTCCTTCTGGCGCGGCTGGCGCGGCCGCAGCGAGCTGGGTCAAAACGACCCGTCGCTCAACACACACAAAAGAGCCACTCTAGGAAAAAAATACATACATACTACCATACCATACCATACCATACCAGTACCATTACCATTACCATTATATACCATTACCATTACCATTACATTACATACATACACTGGTCCCATTCAAATCCAGGCACAGGCAACAAAGGCCATCGGAGCCTAGGCTGGAGGACCCCAACGGCACTGGCAATTTGTTTGCCCGCAATCCACGCCTCCTACCTGAACGCTCTTGAAGGCCTCTACGGTACCTGGCAGTGTCTCGCGCTGACAAACCTGCACGGCATCCTGGACTTCCCGCTCTCCACTCCTCAACCTCCTTGGGGAGTTTGTCAACTACCACTTTGCCCGCTATCCCTTTGAGCTAAAGAATTTTCTAGGCCAGAACGTGATCGGTGCCACAGCCACGCAGTGGGGAAGAAGCTACATGGTTTGCCAAAAAGGCTGGACCGACAAGGTCCGCAGTGGCACAAAATGCCGCAAGTGCGGAACCTGGTGGCCTGAGGCCTCACGTCATAATGGAAAGGGCAAGGGCTATGGAAAGCCATGCAATCGGGCTACAGGCAATCAGACATGGCTTGAATCCCCGCCTGGACTCACCAAGATCGGGCCACTCAAGAAATCCAAGGTACAGCAGGAAGCGACCGACTTGTTGGCCAGCAGCTGGACGGCTTTGTCAGAAGAGACCAGCCAAGCCAGAAGAACCGGCATTGCAAGATCTTTTGAAGACCCACATGGACGCATTGCCACTTCAGGTACAAGAGATTGTGTCCAAGCTCACGGCACCCGAGCCCATCACCGAGTGAGAAATAGCTGGGAAATTGAAGGGACAGGTGACAGAGCTCAAAAGCATGTCCGTCAAGAAGAACCAGCTCCAAGTCCGCATAGATGGGGTCAAGGCCCAATACGCCAATCTCCTGACCAAGATGCAAGAACTCCAAACCAAGCTGGCAGAAGGGCAGAAAAGGATGCAGAAGCTCTCCGAGGACTATATGAAGGCCGTCAATCAGAACCCACCCTCCACGGAGCTCAACGAAACAGCAGCAGAGCCGGAGCAGATCCCAATGGCGGTAGAATCCTTTGTACACAGCTTGGGCATCTCCCTAACAGAGGAGCAGAAAAGCCAACTCCACGAGCTTCTGAAGAGGCCAAACCAGGATCCACGGCACCCACGGCAGGACACTGTGGGTAACATTCACCCAAATGATTGCAACCAGGGGTGGACCATTCCCGTCCCGGACGAGGACGACAGGACGTGGGACGACTCGGAAGGTCTGATGGGACAAATTTTGGGGAAGCTCCGGACAGAACATCACCAGCCAGGACAGCACAACCACCACCAGAATGGGTTTGCCGTGCTGGATCAGGCTCAGATGATCTCAGAGAGCACTCAGATGACACAGGTGTTGGGGAACAAACACATGTTTCAAATGAGATGACACTTTACAGCAACCAAGGGGCACTTTACTGTTGCAGGGGGAAAGCAACAACACGACCAAGCATGTCACACGAACATGACAATTTTGGCTTCTGAGCACCACCACTTGAGCACCCGCGACACCTCTCATGGCCAACGCCTGACGATCTCTGGAGGAGCGCCGGATCAATCCAGCTCCACCTTTGACAGTGAGAGGAACAGCGCGACTATGAGCACACACTGCTATGCTTCCACCACCGACCTGATCTTGCAGAACCTCAGTATGGTGGTGGGAAATCCCAGCTCCAGATGCCACGCAAATGCTCCATGGCGTGCATTCTGAGAGCCATGGGGGGTAATCAAAGACGCTGTTCAAACATCCCTGGAGCTCTCAGAACCGGTAGACATCCAACGGCTACCTGGACTCCACAATTTGTGGCAAAAGCACAACCTCAACATGGAAGGAGACGCAGCACACTTTGCGCATTCCCTATGGATACACTCCCAAACAAGAGCGATGCAATACCGCTACACGGAGATCAAAGAAGGGGGCTATGTCACTGAGCATGTACAACTGCCTCTCATCGTGGACTACCCGGACGAATTCCTTGATGAGATTACCTGGCAAGAGCTTCTGAATTGCTGGGCTAATCAAGGCCTGGGGCAATATCTCAGTGATGACAAGATGGAATTGGTCACCATCGAAGGCACGGTTACCAAACACAAAAGGGCCCTCAATCCACATGGACCACACACGGTCCCACGATCCCTGGACGGTTTCTTGAGGGCCAGCGCCGAATACATCCCCATGGCATACATCTGCCACCGAGGACCCACACGCGAAACAGGGCACTACTACGCCATTCTGGTCTACAAGGATTTGATGTGGATAGCAGACAATGGAGCCACACCCAAAGTTCTGCCCTTCTTGACGCCCCAAATTGCCGGCCAGATAGTACAAGTATGGGGCATCCAGACCTCCGCCCTGGTCACACCAAGACAAATAGCCAGGGCATTACCTCCGCCAGAGAGTCCAGATTTCGATCCACCACTTCACGGCACACCACCCAAGAAGGCCAGATTTACGAGGCTGAATGTGGCCAACATCACAGCCTTCGGCAAGAACACCCTCGACTGGTATTGGGCAGGAGATGAGATCTATGTGTTCGTCGAAACACACCTCGATCAACAAAAGCATTACACGATGCGCCAATACTTCGAAGTGAGAGGAAGGCATGCTTTTGGATATCCAGCCCAATCCAACAGCAGTGGCATCCTCATCATCCATGACACTGCCCATGGCATCACCAAGCTCGAACATTTCGAGATTGAAGGATGTGGGTATCAGGCCTTTCTATGGGAAGCCAAAGCCAGATCCATTCTCGTCGCGGCGGTCTATTTCAAGACCAATGAGACGATCCAAGGGACAACCAACTCCCAGATCTTGGCCCGCATTTTGGCCCTGCTGCATGCTGCAAGCCACGACACGCCAATTCATCCTTGTCGGAGATTGGAACAACCGTCGATCCTGAACACTTCCACAGCACAGTGCTCAGCTCCAAGTTCCACTGGCAGATACTGGCCCCTGATGCCACCATGCTCAATGGCAACACAATTGATTACGCAATCATGCACCAAACCCTTGCTTCCTGTGCCTCCATGACAACCGAACGGTACCATGGCGACCTCACTGCCTGGTCACCTATGCCTTGAAGACGACTTCAGGAACTACCACCAACTCCGGACCTTCCCACCGCTGCCTCATGTGCCGGACATTGGTTTCAGGGCCTGGAGCACCTATGTCACACAGGTTGAAGACCTGACCCTCTACGAGAGCACACCAAACTAGAGTGCGAGAGGGCTAGCAGATTGGGTATCCATCACCGAGCAGTACCTCTTGCAACAACATCCATGGGCACCACAAGGCAGAGCATCCAATTTGACCACCCAATACCAGCCAAATCGGGTGGGATGTGGAAGAAAGGGACAGCAGCCTACCGGGAACAAATTCAAGCCCGGCTCAACCTCATCCAGAACCAGCCCACCAAAGCACCAGGGGCCATCAAAGGGCTCAACCAAGCTCTACAGCAAGTCCAGCACCACTGGATTGGAGATCAAACCTGGGCACAGTTTCTGGTCACACAACAGCACTGGCAACAGTATCGAGATGACCGCACTTTCGAGTTGCTCCAACACACAGTGCAGCACCAACTTGAAGAAGCACAACAACAAAACCGAGAGGAGTCCCTTGGACAAATCCCAGGAAAAGGAAAGGGTTCGAAGATCTTGCCAAGGGTTTCGATGAGGACCTCTTCCGCCGCATCACACCTCACTCCACAAGAATCAGAGGACCCCAGATTCACCAGGCAGCGAGCCACACCTCAGGAGGAGGCAAAGGGATGCAGCCTTGGCAGCCTATGAAAGGGCATCCACAATCTACAATCAGCATGCAGAAGCCTGGCAAAGGACTCTCGACCAAGACCACCTCCACGTCTACAAACAGGCGGCAGCAAGGCTCGAGAAGATCTACAAAGACCCACAACACTACATCCATGAGAAACCAGTGCGCAGAGCAGGGCACAACACCAAGCAGTACAAGAAAAGGCTCATCAACCAGCGCAAGCTCCCGTGGAAGCCAGAGAACCACCAGTGGAACCTCACAGGAGCGGGTACCAATGTTACACGTGCCACACAAGGGTGCACCAAGCCTTGACTGTTGAGGTCATTGAACAACGCCTTCAGCAAGACTGTGAACTTTTGGCACATGAGGCCCCGGAACCAGACCTACGGCACAATAAACCAGTTGGACAGAAAACCACCAGAGCAAGCACCATCAAGCAATTGTTGGATCTCCAACAACAGCATCCACGAGTGGCAGATGAGCACAATCTCCTAGAAACGACCGGCTATCTGCGGTGCACCAAGTGTTGCTTCTCCATTCACAAAAGAACCAATGAAGAGAGCTTCCAAGCCTTCATCCGCAGTCGCTGCATTGATGAGAGCTACACAAAGCCCCATGCAGGACACACAACTCACTCCATGTGGCAGAAGGGAAAAGGGATCAAGTGTCTCAACTGCGGGACCCGGAGCCACCTGGATGCAGCGGAGCGGCTTGTCCTGACCAAGACGCTCACGAAGCCATGCCAGGGTAACACCCAGAGATCGCCCACACTGCTCCAGATCTTTGGAGTGGAGAGAACCACCACAGCTGGCCATGTTACACAGCCGGAACAACAGGCAACAGCAGTCACCACAGGCCAAGAAACCCAGCCACTTGAGGTGACACCGCCCAGCACAAGACAGACAGCGAGTCTGTCACCACCAGCTCCTAAGAAGCTCCGGTTCTCAACAACCCCTGAGGCTAGCGCCATGGCACATGAAAAGCACCAGACAATACATGGAGCTGGAGATGATGCCAGAACAGAAGAGGCAGAGGAGGAACCAGCCACTGACGATGAGATGATCGGCGTGGACTTCTTCTGACCAACCTGAGACTAGCAGTAGGACCAGACCGCCAAAGGGCCTCGACAATCATCTTTAGGAAAAAATACATACATACATACATACATACATACATACATACATACATACATACATACATACATACATACATACATACATAC
>CAXAMN010003080.1:181534-200034 GCA_963970005.1 Durusdinium trenchii
CTCATGCCACTGCTCTAAGGGCTCATCGCGCGAACCCAGGCTGCAAGCAGTGGCAACTGGTCCACACGATGCAAACAGCGCTGGCTTCATCCAGATGTTCTGGCCTGTTGCTGATAGCGGTGGCGGGCAAGCTGGCCACTGACTTTGCTGAATGTAGTGCATGCAGCATCGCCGATTGCTAAAAAACTCCTTGCTCCAAAACTTTGCATTGCTTGCGCTAGCCCTAATCGCTGAATTCCATTTAGTTCTGTCCTCCCCACAGCGCTACGTCCTGCAGACTACTCCATGTCATGGGGGAAACACCTGGTTCCCTTGACCCAAAACGGTTATCCACCCAAAAACTCTCTACCATTAAAGTGTAATTTCGGCAATCTTGGCGTTCACAACACAAACCAAACGTCTACACTGGCGGCGGTTGAAAAAATATCTACTTACATACTCTGAGGCAAAACACAGCTGGCATTTCAGCACTCCTTTTTGAGTCTCCGTGTTCTATTATGCTCCTCTTTAAGGAGCTTCTTCGAAGCTGAGAGCGAGTTACCTACTCTCCACAAGTCCACCTTTCGTTTCCGTGCTTAACTAATGCAACTCTTCCCTCAGCGTATCAACGTCGACTCAGCTAATGCCCAAAAGGATCCGACTTTGTCAGATTCTTGGCGAATATTTGCAAAGTCTGTTCTGCGCACCCACCCGATGACCCGGACCTGACCGCTTGCAGCATCTTGAGAGTTAAGCAGAAGGTGAATGGGCAGAAGAATCCAAGAACTTACTAGGTTCCCAATCACAGTGACATATTGCAAACTTGACATCCGATGCTCGTCTCAGCTAAGGCACAAATGACGCAAAATCCATGAAGTCTCGGCTCGGACTTGAAAAGCCTTGGGTTGAAGCTGATGTGGATTCAGTCTGACAGTCTGACAGTACACCAATCACCCTGATTACTCATTTCTACTATTTTTTTGCTTATACATTACATTACATTGTTTTACGCTCGACTAGACTAGGGGGTCCAATAACTTAATAACACTACGCGCACGAATTCATGCTGATGCTAGCCTATGGCCCTGAGGGGCAGGCTAAAATCCTCGATCGTCTTCCACAGATCTGCCCTAAGGTGTGCAGCTTTGAACGAGCAATGGTCTAGGAACCAAACTGCACACGCACCTGGAAAACCCCTCCAAGTTGTCGGCTGTTGCAGTGGTGTAAGCCGTTCGTCACAGCGTTGGCTTAACTTCCTGAGGAATTTCATGACCTGAGCCGTCATACCAACAACCAACAGCCCCATCTGTCTGAGAGTATAAATTCAGAGCCCCGCCGCAGCACAGGAAACCTTGCAAAGTGGCACCCTTCTTTGTTTTTGTGTTGACTCTCGAATGGAGTGGTTTCCTTGAAGAATCGCTGGGATAGCCGCCTCATTTTCTTGTAGACAGAACAGCAAGTCTGAGCAAAGGGCTTGCTGGATTGAACTTGGGACAGCCAAGGCTGACCTTGAGATGTGTTAATGAAGAAAGGCCAAGAGAACCATGAGCATCTTCTGGGATCTCAACTGGATCTTCTTCAGCAACACTGGGTACTCTCTTTTGATACCTGGGCAAAAGGAGCTCAATGTTCCTTTATTTCAGCCAAAGAAAACATTCATTGCCACTACTGTACATCAATCCCAAATCCTTCAAGCTGCTCTTTTTTATCTTTTTGTGCTTTCCAGGCATGGACGATTTGGTGCCCGGCCTGGGCAGGGCATCCACAGCAACTGTTGTAAGTAGATCATCCTTTTGCTTTAGAGATTCAAATTGATGCGTTTGGGTCAATCCTTCAGTCTGTGCTTTGGTCTTTCGCGTCATTTCTGGGTCTGCTACAACAAGGGCACCTTCAAGCCGGATTCTGATCTTCTCACAAGACCACCTGACACCAAAATGCTCAAAGACCAAAAGACAAGTGGACAACACCCGTGGGCAAAAAATGACAGGTCTGTGCGCAGCACTGCTGGGAGTATCTGGCATCTCGCACCTCGCATGCGCTCCATCCTCGACCACTACTCCACAACGTTCCCTCATGCCAAGCTGCAGATCGCCATTCTTGATTTGCCGGAACAAATGACGATAAGCTGCAACATCAGCCTCTGAACCTGGGCAGGTAGAATCGAACGCACGGTTGGGTTCAATTGCAAGCACACGGCCGTGTCAAGCAAAATGCCAACATAGGTCTGTCTCCCATGTCCCGCCAAGTGGCACCCCTCGGCGTGAAAAGCCTCGGAGCATCCAAGTTCAAGAGGCTGAAGGCGACTCTGAGATAGCGTTCTTGCTCCTAGTAGTAAGGCCAGGAGCCCCTAGTAGCGTCCTTGCTCCTAGTAGCGATGCCAATGCCCTTTGTTACTAGTAGCGTTCTTGCTCCTAGTAGCCTGTCTAAGAAAACGATTAGGTCGGAGGCCATCGCTATTAGGTTGGAGCGACTCACTGCCAAGAACACCTGCCAAGTAGCCTCACTTTCCCGGCCAAAGACACTGCGCAAGCCTTTCTCCGAGATGAAGCGAAGTAGGTACAAGCATGTGGAAAGAGTCACCTTCAAAGCCAAGGCTGCAATTAATTATATAGACTTTGTCAGAGGCAGAACGACGGTCCGTTGGCATTTCAGAAAAACTTTGATCCAAATAAACAATGTGTTCTTATACTAGGAGCAAGGACGCTACTAGGGGCTCCTGGCCATACTACTAGTAACAAGAAGCTACTAAGGGCTCCTGCCATCGCTACTAGGAACAAGGACGCTACTAGGGGCTTCTGTCCTGGCCATTCCTGGCCTCTGTGGCTCCCTCAACAGCACTCTGCAAGCGGGCTTTCTCCAAGAGCTGCTTTTGCTCTTCAAAGCCTCAAGGTAACAACTATGCATATATATATGTATACACATACATACATACATACATACATACATTGTCGAAACCAGATGGATCCGGCACTGGTATTGGATGCTCCGAATAGGGCTAACACAATACAATGCAAAAGTAACACCGCCTCGGTGAATTGTGATGGTTTCCTCCCACCAACCAAGTGCCCTGCACTACCAATCGCTCCTTTTCCAAAAGCGCCCTGCGCACGATCGAGGATCCCTTCCTCCTATGGCGAAACCGGCTCAAGCAACTTCCACCCGCCCTCCCAGCTCGAGAGGAAGGATGCAGGGTCGAACATGTGACATGCTGCTGCATTGACATACCCAAAAGTTAAATTTTTGTCCAACATGTTCGAGCAAGGCCGAGAAACTCAAAAACAATGCATCTGGCTTTGTGATTGCACAAGCTTTTCCCCAATACTCAAATGAGTATTTCCCCCTTTTAATTTGTTCGAGATTCCAGTTTTGGGCCTATTCTTTCAGGTCAGCAATGCTTGAGGGCATTGACTCCCATCCTTTCAAGAGGCCAAAACTATGTCTTCTTTGACTTTCTCTCAGACTTCACTGAGAAAAAGATGGATCGATCTCGGACTTCCTTGTGGGAGGGCTGTCGGCGATGTTCTCTTGCAGAAATGGAGACGTCTTGGCTTTTCTCTCATTCCTCAAGTATCGTCCACATCGCAGAACTTCACGGAGCGAGGTTGCGTCCATAATCTTGGTTAGGCAATCGGCAACCTGGGCATTTGATGGGACCCATCTTACAGCTACACCAGTGCAAAGGTGCTCCTTTATCAGTCTAGCCTGAAGCAACGTTCTGAACTCCTGACATGCTGGTGGTGCAGTGCAGCTGATTAAATCATACAAACTTTTACAATCTGTTGCTATTAACGAATCTCGTTGTCCTATCTTCTGTAATTTCAACAAATTCTCGTGAAGATCGGCATTCGGGTCTTCAAGCTGTGGATCATCTTTCAGGGCTGAAAAAGCTGGGGGCAGTTTTCGCAATGTGGCATCTCCTAAGCGCCACTGACAACTCCTGTCCAGGAGCCATCCCCAGTACGTCCTACACCAAGCTAAAATATCCATGGCTCCTGCAAGAGCCATAGCTTCAGCTGACAGGGTGCTCACAGCCACTCGCTGAATCTTCTTTGACGACCATACTATCGGGTTCACTACGCTTTTCCGGTTTTGGCCAATATCACTATGCGCCGTCATAATCATCAGTCCTTGATGCGACGATTGAATGAGGCATCTGAGAAAGCCACGAATCGGACTTCATCTCTTGGGATGTACTGATATCGGCATCTAACCTCGGCATTTACCTTGGCATCATGGAGGAGTTTGTTTCCTTCAATGAGATCTCCGGCCTGGCCATTGTTGATTTTCCCTTGAAGAAAGCTGAGCCTACTTCCTAAATCTGGTCGGGCGTTTACCGAGGCGTATTGCAAACTTCCTACGAGTCCTCGAAGGGCTTGACGTTCTTCTTCACTGATGGGGGCGTCCACGAGCTTGCGTTGGTCTTTGTGAATACTAATTGGATTGATGTCTTTGACATACTGAGTTTGGTCTACCGTGATTGAAAAATCATCATACTGGTGGATTTGCAGACCTGTGAACACAAAGTTTCTGGCTTTTCTGCTTCCAAACGGGAAGACCTGTTCAAGTTGGTTGATCTTCTGATGGAAGACTGTGTCCCCAGCAAAGAGTCCATCATCCACATGAACACCTATGAATCGTCGAGCTTTGTGATTGTCATCAAACAACACAAATGCTTCGAATCCGAGTTTTTCCAAAGCTTTGGATAACTCCTTAAACCAAAGCAGGGGAGCATTGACTAAGCCGTAGGCACCCTTGAGCAGTCGACAAATCTCAGTAGGACGGAGTCCTAACTTGGCACGAAGTTCCGGTGGAGGCTCAAGGCCTAACAGTCTAGCATCAGCTCGTCCTCTGAGAAACGCTGTTTTGATATCGAAACTTCCGATTTCCCATCGGTTGGTCACACACGTCTGCAGCAGGAGATTTCGAGACAATTTGGACAACGTTGGACTGTCCCTTTCTAAGCTGCTTAACTCTGGGTCTTGGTAACCAAGGATGACCAACCGGGCCTTGGCCTTTCGGTTTTCGGAACGTTTTCCATCAGCATTTAGATGGGTATTGTTCTCGGCGTCCTTCCAAGTGAGGATCCATCGGCATCTCAAAACATTCTTCTCAGGGATCTGATGGCGAAGGATGCGACAAATGGTTTGGGTGTCCATCCAGCTTTGCAATTCCTTTTCCTTGGCATCTTCAAACAGTTTTCTTTCCACGGGGCTTAGAGTTGATAGCTTCACTTCCGTTTTCTGTTTCTTGGCGGCAGAAACAAGGAAAGCACATTCGCATGGATTGGGATCTTGTCTCAACATATTGATGTCGTTTTGATTCAGGTCAATCTCTAACTTCCATCCTTGGTCTTCTTCTAACACAAACGCCTCTCCAAAGAGTTCATCGTCATCATCGGAAGGCACTGGGATGTTTTCAGGTACTTCGGGAGCATTCGTTTCTGTGTTTGGTTGGGGATCTACTGGAGCTTCCGGAGCTACTGACGGTGTGTATTCGGCTTCTGAGCTTGAAAAGGATTTATCTTCTTTCTCGATGATCTCGGGTTCAAGATCTGGTTGCTCACTACTTGATTCTTCGTTGACTGATTCATTTGGACGGTTCATTGGACTTTCGGTTTCGAAAGGCAGGTCTATGTATCTCGCGTTTCCGGATCTGAGCTGTTCGAGCATTGTTTTGACATCGACGGAATCGCTAGTTTTGGACTGTTGAACCTCTTCAACGGCGGACAGCGGTCGAACATGTTCCGGGGCTATCCGGAATAGCTTATTGCCAAGCACAGCCCATATTACATTCTTGTCCTCCTGAACAATCACTTTGAGGGGTCCAAACCACTGGCTGTCCTTGCGCCAAGCCATGATCCAATCTCCAGGATGGAAGACACTCCTTTGAGGTCTGGAGCGTTGATGCAAAGCTCGTCTCAAGGCCTGTGAATTGTCCACTTCACTGAATGCTTTCCTGGCCCTCTCCCGAATGGCTAGCTTTTCTCGAAATTGGATGCCTTCCGGAGACTCTTGTAGGGCCAAATCAAGGGAAGCATTTGAACTGTCACTTGTGATGGAACCTGGGCCCTTGTTCAACTTTCCAAACACTAACAGTTCTGGAGGGTAGCCTTTGTGTCGAGACCACTTGTTCTTGGTCTGGGTTGCGAACGACAATGCAGTTTCCATGTCTTCCGTGGTTTGAATTGGTTTCTCTTGGTCCATCTTGCTCAAAATAGCTTGGAGTATGCCTCCATGTCGTTCGACACGTGCATTTTGCCAATGAGCTTCCGGCGCTATCACGCGAAGTTTCACATCGTGCTCTTGTAAAAATGAATGGAATCCTTCGGTCCCAAATTCCGCGCCGGCGTCTACGACCAGGGTTCCCGGGGGTCCAGCCCAGCTTCTCCACCCCTGTGTCAGTGCTGGAATTGCGTCCTGGGTCGAGTGACTCGCGGCCAGTGTTGCTGCATGGAAGGTTGTCCCTTGATCTGCAAAATGGTAGAAGAAAAATTGACGTCCTTCTTTGTTGGGCCACTTCACTCCATCCATTCCTACCACATCCCCGAAGTCCAGACTACTATGAATGGCACTCGGCCTGGCAATTTCGGGACTCTTTGTTTCCAAACATGTTGAACAGCGAATGTCCTCAAGTGCATCGATGATATGTGGTTGACAGCCCATTTGCTGACAAAATAGCTTGAGCTTTGAGGCATTAGGATGTTTATGGACTTTTAAGATCCAGCTTCGTTCCTCGGGTGTTAACGCTAGCATCTTGGGACCATGTTTGTCAGCAACTAGGTCGATGGCATGTCTCATGTCCAATTGTGGGTTGGACTGAGGCTCTTCGGCAAGGGGAGCAGTGATGGGCCTTCCTCTGGCCTCTTGGCTTCGGTCGACATGGGATGAGACTCAGAGCCTTGGATACGAATGCTTTTCTTTTCTCTGACAGGTTCTTCCTCAAGGATCGTATCTTTTCTTTTCAGGCTTTGATTCTCTAGTTCGGCTGGCGATGACTCCGGACGTGCAAATACCGTCAGGCCACATCTTGACGAAGCACATGGTCTCCGAAGCTTGCGTGCCGGAAGATTCTCCCAGGGTTCCCACGTGTTTCTACAACCACTTCTTCAAACCGTCTTCGAATTCCAATGAACTTGCGAAGAGGAGCTACCCCTGGAGAAATTTTCAGGTTTGGTCCTACCATGTGATCCATGCCTCTACACAACACTAGGTGATGCACATGGTGATGTGGACACATCTGTTGGACTGCTTGAAGTATCAACCCTTGCATAACTACTTGTGGTCCTACTCGAGGTGCTTCTTTGTCAACTTGTCTCATGATGTCTTCCCAAGTGATTTTGTCAGACATGAGTTGGATCTGAGAGAGACTGCTCTTCTGGCTGAGACGTCTTCTCTTGGTCGGATGGTCTTCGGCATCGGCGGCCAACATGGCGAGGCTTTTGCTCTTGTCGCGTCGAAGACACTGTATGATTTGCCGAGCAAACTTTCGAGGATACAATTCCGTGAACTGTGACACTGGCATGGATTGACCATGGACCTTCGTGGTCCCGGCAATTTGATGATGGGCATGTTTCTCATGACATTTCCGGTCATGAAGATTTTGATGTAATGCTGTGGAGGTGGTGCACACAGTCAAGCGCTTTCGAATTGGCTTCTGGGAAATTGGCTCTCTCAAGTCTCCGACTTGACACAGGTCAAAAGTGCTTGGTACAGTTTCCTGTTGGATCGGTTGGAAACACGATAATTTCAGCATCATTGATCCCTGCGGTTGTTCACAATGAAAATGTCGGTGATGAGTGACCTGATGTTGACACAGGAACCTGGCTAAACTGATTTGCCAAATGTGTTCCTTTCGATCTTTAAGAATCGTGTTCATGAGTTCAGCACTTTTGCTCATATTAAAGTGGGACCATTGGCACCAGGGTCCACATGACGGGCTGATCCAAACATGCTCAGGACGGTCCATGGCAAGGTGGCACAACAAGTTACGACGTCCTACTTTAGTGCTCAGGTCCCCTTCTTGTTTTCCAAAACGTTTTACGAGGAGACCTTGCTGGATGCCCTGGCGTGTCAGCTCGCTCTCAGGAGAGCACATGACTTCGAACAGAAAATGTCTCTTGGGCCGGGGCCGGATGATCTTCGAAATTTGCTCAAACTCTTCTTGGATCATCTTCATGTTTTGCTGACATATCTGATTATAGGCTTGTTGGTTACCTTTAGCGAACTCGAAGTCATACTTGCTGTCTTTGAGAGAGCTGATGACCTGGCTAAGATTGCACAAGTGCTCAATCTCACTGGGACTCAGTTCGGTTCCTCCTTGATCATCGTCCATGGGCCGACTGGTTCTTGTCGGGGTTCTGTTCCTCGGGGTCCCATGGATCCACTGGCTGGGCCATTGTTGTCAGGCCCACTCCTTGAGCAGAATGGCGCAAGTACGTGGGTTCCTTGATCGCTGCTGAGCGTGGATGGTCTTGACTCGAGGCACTCTCTTCCACACGGAGGCTCACATAGCGAAGGAACTGGAGGTGTTCGATTTTCTGGCTCTTCTCGTAGGTGGTCACAAACCATTTGGTCCAGCTTTGGTCCTCGAAACCTTCGGCAAATGTCTTGCCGAGCTTGGCTTTGCCGAAGGCGATGGTCATATCTTTGAGACGAGCCATGGGGATTCTCTCGAGAGTCTGGATCTCCTCCTGCTCGTTCTCCTTCTTGATCTCGCTCTGGTACATCGTCAGCTTTTGACGGAGGCTGGCCATGGTTAGATTGCAAAATCTCGAACGACCGAGTCACTGCTTGAGAGCTCGTGTGCTTAGATTCGGTGTCACTGACTACGGATCTTATGTCCTTTACGTCAGGCTCACTTTCGAAATGGTCAGTCTTAATTACTCTTGATGGCTGGTTGTCCTGTGGCGCAAAACACTGTTCTGTTTTGGTTTCAGGTGTTTCGACTGCAGGCCGCGGATTTTGGACGGAGGGTTCCGTCTGGAGCGAATGGATCTTGTTCGATCCCTGTACCTGCACCATGTCTTCGACATGCGAAACGTCCTGTGGCCACAATTGATTAATATCCAGCAACATCAAATTTGATGCTGATTTGGTGGTTTCGAGATAGGTATGTAGGTACTTGCTCCACAAGGTGCCACTTTCGGTGTCAATTACTGCTTGGATGGTTCGAAGAAAAGCGCTTGACAATAAAAACGGTGTTGGGCCTGGGACGATCGCACTTCGAAACCATGTTTTGTGCGCCGGAAAGATCAGAGCCGTCTTGCTGGTCAATGTCTGGTGGTTGCCGAACCTGAAGGTAAGATTGCAGGCTATCTTACGGATTTGCTTCTTGATGTTTGGGGGAATGTTCTCGAGTAGTTCCGGAACCTGCTTGCTTCCTATCACTTTGTGAGGCCCCCAAATCAACTACCCCCACACTTCCTGAGGATGCGAAACATGTGACGGCTTCCTGAGCTGACCATTCTGCGACGGGCTCATGAGACTTCGTTCGAAAGGCTGGAAGGCTGTCCGGAGCCAGTTGCCTCACTGGGTTCCTTAGTCCAGCAAGGTTCATGAATTTGGCTCTTAATTTCTTAATTGTTTGCGAACTCGACCTACGGCTTCATCCAAAACAGTAAAACATTCTTCAATAGGCTGAGTCGGAGTGGCATGGCCGACTTCGGGAATGTCGCGCAGGCATGAGTCGAGATCGATGACGAACGATGTAGGGATTTCATTGCTGGGCACTGACTTCTTGTTAGGACACTCGGCTTTCCAGTGTCCTGGTTGACCGCACAAACGACAGTTTGAGGATGCGATTCTCTGCGCCAAGCTCTTGGTTTTTCCTTTGATGCCTTTTCCACGACCTTTCTTCCCTCCCTTGAAAGGTTTCGATGGCCAAAAACCTCGGGAGCGGGTCTTTTCCATAATGCGCCTCCTGGCGTCTTGGTAGCTGACAAAATAGGTTGCCAACTCTTTGTCATCTTGAATGGCATCCATCACTGCATTCTCAAACTGGAGCACGAGGGAAGCGTCATCATCTTCCATAGCCAAGGTTTCCAAGGCTTCCTCATCCAGCGTTTCTTCGGGTTCCCAATGCATGTCCTCTGTGGAGTCCTCATGGTCATCAACTCCAAATGCCATGTGGTCGTACGTCTTTTGTCCCTTCTCTCGCTTTCCTGAGGTGTACTCCTGGAAGAAGCTCGACCCCAACATGCGGATTGCGGCAGACACTCGTTTCATCTCCAGCTCTTTTCCTGTTTCTTCGGCACCTGATTCAACTAAGACCCTCTTCTTGTAGTCCATGGAGAGTCTGCTGCCCCGTAGTACAATGTATGCTTGTCTTTTTCATCAGTAACTCTGTCCAGACCACTTCTGAACGGGCCAAATAGGAATCGGCGCTTTCATCTTGCTTCTGGCTACATCGGAAAAGAGCCTTTTCAACGATGTCGAACTTCCTCTCCAAGCTGACTTGGCCAAATTGGCCTCCAACAATTTCCACAATTCGAGAAATTCCTTCCACAGTTCCGCTGAGGAGGTCCTTCTTCTGTAATTGCAGTTTCGCGAATGCTGAACCCTTGCAGTTCAAAATGATCCTGGTCGCGAGTTCACCAAGCTTTCCTTCAGGCCATACTTGGGTCAGGAGTTCAATCTTCTGTGCCCACTGCTCCACATTGTCGACCGCGGGGTCGAAGGTTGGAACCAGCGAAGCTAACTGATTCCCTGCTGAGGAGATACCGGTGTCCAACGTGACGGAACTCGAGGTCTCTGGCGTGGTCCACGAACTTTCCAGCCGTTGCTATGATCAGGATCTCCCTGTGTGATCGCCCAGTAGCTCCGCTACCAATGTCGAGCCCAGATGGATCCGGCACTGGTATTGGATGCTCCGAACAGGGCTAACACAATACATGCAAAAGTAACACCGCCTCGGTGAATTGTGATGGTTTCCTCCCACCAACCAAGTGCCCTGCACTACCAATCGCTCCTTTTCCAAAAGCGCCCTGCGCACGATCGAGGATCCCTGTCCTCCTATGGCGAAACCGGCTCAAGCAACTTCCACCCGCCCTCCCAGCTCGAGAGGAAGGATGCAGGGTCGACCATGTGACATGCTGCTGCATTGACATACATACATACATACATACATACATACATACATACAAGATTTGTTGGGTGTCATCACCATCTCTAGCTTTCCTGTTTCCCGGGAAGAATGTTTTCGTTGCCTAATGTCAGGAATGCAGAAAGAAGGAATGCCTTCCATTCCTTTAGGAAAACCCCTATCAACAGTAGCATGGCATTAGCAACAAGTAGTCAACAAAGGCATGTGTCTTCAATGCTCCCTTCTAATTACTCCTCAGGCTGCGACCCTTCCGGACGTCTAGATCCAGCAGGAGATGCTCTAAATCCTCCTGGGCAAGAAGCTTGTCTCGGTGTGCTGAACATCGAAGATCCTCATCTCCCCAGCCTCGTCCAAGGAGCACATTGAAGATCCTCCATGAGCTTCGAAGAGACACAGAATGTCCTGTGCCTCACAGAGTGCCAAGCATCCGAAAAGCAATGGATGAGAAGCCATCTCTCCCCAAGCTACAAACAGGTCATGTCACGACACTCCTACTATGTACATAAATTCGAATGAAAGCGCCTGAGCTACACTCTACACTCAACATCATTTTCTATTGATGCCAGCCCTGGCTGCACACGGGTGATCTTTTCCCTCAATCCTGCTTTGTCGTCGTTTCCGATGTCCGTTCCTTTATTTCTGTCCAAGTCAACCTCTTACCGGGTGTCACAAGGCTTCATTCCGCCCTTGGCTTCGTTGTACTGATCCCCGTTTGTTGTTCATTCTCCCTCTCTCGTGTACGAGGCCCATGAGGATGGCACAAGGTCGGAACACTGCATGGCAGGATTTGCTCATGTTGTGCTGCCCGGCCAAACTGATGAGTGGAGGCAAGGCCGAATCCCTGCCTCGGATACAGTCCAGCCAGCTTGTCGTTGCTTTTGGGCGGCCTCCTCTTCGCGCAGAAGCCTGAGTTGTGCAACCGATTGACATTCCATTCTTCCGCCATAGAATTTTAGCAACCCTCTCATGTCGCCTCAACCTTGCAATCCAGCCAATAAGTGGGCTTTGAGTGTGAATTCGCTTCATGCCAAGGAGCTTGACCAGGTTCATGAAGTCTTCCAAACTCAAGAGTCTGTAGTTCTGAAGACCAATCCGAGTTAGGCCCTGCAGCGCTGTTGCTCTGGGCTTGCCAGCTGAATAAACAACATGTCCATGAAAAGAATAGCAAGCCTCCTCCAAGGCATCCTCTTCCATTGACCAGCCAAGGGAACCCAATGCCTTCCAAACAAAACGCACCAATGATGGCAAAGCTAGCAAGGCAAATGGCAAGATTTCAAGCCTCCAAGGCCCCTTGCGGCACCACTAGCCCTTCTCCTTGCAACACCTCAGGCAGCACGAGTCTTGCATTCAACTTCTCTGTGAAGACAGTGGCGGAGTCAGCACCCAACCTTCTTTGCAGTGCCTTCCTGCACAAAGCTGCAAACTACTCCAGAGTGCACAGTGCATGTCCCATTCGCTTGTCCACATGCGAGCCTGTTTCACACTGCTGCGCCTTCTGAAAGCTGCTCGCGAGCTTTCATTGCCTGAGTACAAGAATGCATCCAAACATAGAGGGGAAAGCTTCAACACGTTGCCCCCTTTCTGCTTGCAAAGGAGATTCTCTGCCGTCGGCCAAAAATGAGCTCCTTTGGAGAGTCCTGAGTTCCAAACACAAGCATTCAGAACTGCAGAGCTTGTTTGCGTGTTTGTGCGTGTGTCATCTGTGTCATGGGAAGTCTGTCTACGACAAGCATGCAGAGCTGTCCTCATCGTCAGACATTGTCAAGGCAGAACCTGTCTCCTCGAAGTCGCTGAGATCAGAAAAGCCCATTTCCCTTGCCGCATCAGTTTGCTGCATCAGATGTGGGAAAGGATCTGAACATTTCTCGAAACTCCGAGCAGGCAACTGGGCATTCATCTCATATGCCTCAGCTGGATTGAGGTGTTGCACAATGTCAGTAATGCAACCAAGCATCTGATGCATCACTTGCATTGCATTGATGCAAGTGATATCTTTGTCAAGTTTAACTGCTGGCTATAGATTGGATTGAAAACATTGATATTGGTAGCATCAATAGGTATGCAAAAAAAGAGAGAGGAGGGAGAGGCAAAGAGATATAGAGAGAGGGAGAGAGAGGGAGAGAGAGAGAGAGAGAGAAAATAGCTTACTCAACCGGACAACAACCCAATAGCGTACTTGTATGATGTAGTTTTGTCCAAACGAACGATGGCTCACGGGAATCCGAAACATTTGAGATACTTTTGTCAATCTGCACTTTGAGGAAACCAGCCAGGTTAAGGAGGCCTATATATTGCAGAAATACTTTCAGGAGCCGCTTGTGGGCTTTCGGGCCTGTGTGCAGCACATGTGCTTGCTTCCCACCGGGCAACTGGAGCGAGACGCAATTTGAAATGGGCGAGATGCATGAGAGGGGAGGACAAGACTTGGAATTGGTTGTTTCGAATTGTTTCACTTGGCGGTGCAAAGACACTTCTCAACAACGGGACAGATACTTTAAGCACACCTCCAAAGTTTGACTGTTCATTGTAGCTAGAGCAGACCCATCCTTTTACCAAAAAGTTGCTTCTGCATCACACTACCTGGGTTGGTCGGGTGAGGAAGCTGATGACCAGCAAAATGATTGGCCTTTCTGTATGGAACCATCTAGGTATTATTACAAAAGACAAGCCAACAATATGGAAATTCATTAGCCGGTCAATATGTGTGTATATATATATACACCAATCTCTTTTGCATACATTGCACTGGCCCTAAGCTTGTAACATACTGAATAAAGTTCTTTGTAGACGTCTCTTTCAAGACAGGAAACAGTTCTTATCATCCCTCTTTGCCTCGAGCGGCATGCCCTGGGCGAAAATTCCGGCATCAAGCGAAAAGAGGATGTGGAGGTCAATCGAAATTATTCACACAGAAAGGTCTCGCCTTATCATATTCAAGAAGTCCTTAGGTTTGAGCACCAGGCAACAATCTGTGCAGGTTGAGTCTTTTGGCACAGGTCTACTTAAAGGTGCGTAGCAAACATGGACGAAACAACAAACATTAATCAGATGACAAAAATCCATTGGCTAATCACCTTTCTCACCTTCCTGACCTGGACAGGGCACCCCTTACTGAAAATAAGCGACACCGCTCAGTTATGCTCGGTCCAAGAGTCGGCAAGACTCAGTAGGCGATGACCAGCAGCTTTAGCATCCAACAGCAAGGAATAGATTTCGTCGCTGTTCAAGCCAAATCCTGTTCGCTTCAAGGGGGTAGGCCGAGAAGCTATTAGAAACAAGTGCATCGCTACTAGTAACAGGTGCCTTACTAGTAGTAACAAGAAGCTATTAGATAGCTAGTAGAAGCAATCGGTAGCTAGTAGCACTACCTAGGACGGATAGCTCACGCTTCTTCAAGGAAGCTCCTTCGCCTGAGGGCGGGGGGAGCTTCCTTGAAGAAGCGCTCGCGCTATTCATGTGGTTCTTATATTTTTAGGGAAACTTAAGTTGCAGTATTTGGCTTCTCCCTCTGCAAGTTTCAGGCTGTTGAATCCAGGCTGCCCATGTAGCGGAAGATACAAAGGCAATCTGCTCGGTCAACAAAACCTACTTGATCCTCAGAACGAAGTGGAACGCGGCACCGCCGCACCAGCAAATGGTTTGAAAGTCGGAGTGAGAGGCTCAGCCACCAGCTTCTGACTGGAATTGGCTAAAAACGCCGCTGAAGTATCGTGCCTGAGAAGAAAAATGACCATGAGCCCTGTGGTATCCGTGTTTAAAGTATCATCATCAACTTGAATTTTGGTCTTCAGACACAATCTCCGCAAGCGTCTTGCCTCCTCTGTTGACAGATCCTTCACCAATGCACAATGCCTTCTAAGGCAATCCAGTACTTCGAAGCTGAGATGATCAGTGTGCTCCAGCCCGAGTTCAGCGAAAAGCTCTTCCTGAAGCTTGCAACTCCAAGATCTTTGCAGTGACGACGTCGAGTCTATCTCTTCACCAAGTGCGCTGCTTGAAGCTCCAGAAATGGTGGCAACCCTGGAAAAGCTTGAAAACAGCTTGCACAAGCTTGCAAACAAACCACGGAGGCAAACCAAGAAATTTCAGTCGATATTTGCCTGGCACCAAAGTAGACAGCTCCGTTGCAGGAACCAAGCCTTGGTGATTCCGCGTCTTTTTTCTTTCCAAAGATACACAAACGTAGTCCTGAAGAGAACTATCTAGGATGTATATACATGCTGGTTTCAGCTTCTGCTAGCACAGCACTAAACAAATCTGAGAGCACCTGAGTATACTTGGCCCGAGTACCCCAGAATGCGAAACATCAAGCTCGAGAGTTTGAAGCAAGCTAGTCTGCAACATGCAAAGCAATGCCAGGAGGCCAGCGCTTGTTGCCACCTGGTCTGCTGCGACATGTTGTCAAGACCAAGTCGCTAAGGACAGTGATTGTTTGGAAATAATAACAGTGCTTGACCAAGAGTTTGAGCAAGTGATGCAGCAGCATGTTCAAGTGTAAAGCCATGTATATAAACAGCTCTCTGGCCTTCTGATACCTCTCCCAATGTTTCCCAAGCTCCAAGCACCGCATCCGCCGCATCCAGATCAAAAATTCACTGAATGCCATAGTGTGAGACAGCCTCATAGAAATGCATTTGCAAGCCAACCAAAGAGAATGGTTGGCAACTGTTTTAGCACTGAAAAAAGTGAAAGTAACGCACATCTAGCACAGTTTCCAAACTCTGAAATGTGCAAAACAAGGTCAGATTGAAGCAGAAGGAAAGCAAAGGCGATCGCTGCAGATCTTCATCTCCTGACGCATCGCTGGCGTCACTCATCAGATCGCCGCTGCGCAGCCGACGACCTTGTGCTGGTCGTGGAGAGGAAGACTTAAGAAAGCATGAAAGTTAAAAGTCAATTTTCTCTTTTTAGCCCGCGGGGGAGGTAGGCCGCAATAGTAGTAGCTAGAGGTAGCTAGTAGTTTAAATAGCTACTACTTAGGACGCAGGATAGCTCGCGCTAATGATTTGGTTCCTAGATTTTCAGGGAAACTTAAGGTAGTAGCTAGAGGTAGATCTGCTGAGCATCAGGTCACAGTATCAAAAGCCAAAGCATTCGCCAAACTCCAATTCTGCCCACACAAAGCACGGGCATAGGGGAAAAAGAAGAACACCGACCCAGGACCGACCCAAATTGAAACACTTCAAACAAGCGGCATATCTCACGGACACTGTCGGACACATCGTATTCATGCAGTCGATGCAAAAGCTCTGGGACTCGATGAATGCTGACTTCAGGGCGCTGGCTCAGTGTGCTGACTCGAGCTACAGAGAGAAATAAAGTCTCAGCACACTTGAGCAGAGTGGACGAGGAGCATTGAGCTGCACGATGTGTCGCCAAAATCAGATTGATTTGTTCCAATGAGAACTGGAAGCTGTTGTCATCCCCAGAAACTTCTGAATCGCTAGATTGGATCTGCGGTTGCTGTTGTATATCCAGTCCCAACGCTTCCATAATGCTTTCACGAATGGCTTGCCAATCCGAAGATAGCCCGAGATCATGCAGAAGAAGTGGAAGTCTGGCCACATGAACAAACGTTGAGCCATCAGCCAAGTCAGTCGAATGTGCCTTAAAGGTCACCTGCAACTGTTCGTATTCCCATGGTCCAGCACACTCCACAACTTTGAGCAGCTCCTTCCAATCTAATGTGGAAAAACGAGACACCTCTTTTGCTAGAGAGGTAGCAGCTTCCTCAGTGATGCCCAAGTATCCAAGATGGTCGAGAACATCATAAAGATCACTGCAGTTCATCTCTGCACCTGACTTGAAACGCTGAAAGCTCTCCTTCACAAAAAATTGCTCATGAGTGCTGAGCTCATGTCTGCGGCTTTGCCTTTGCAAATACTCAGAGGCCCCGCGACAGCCCTTGATGCGGCGTTCTTCTAAATCTGAAGCATCTACATCCAAAGGTGGCAAGCAGCCCCTGGACGAGTGCCTGCTTCCGCTTAATGATACCAAACATATTTCGTCCGAAGTACGGCGAGAACAAGCTTTCGCAGAGTTTTCGATCGGTTCGAGGACTGACCTTCCCCCCAGGGCATGCTTTGTGGCTCCTAGTGTCCAACGCCGACTGGGTGGAAGTGGAGGATCCTCTGGCGCCACCGTAAGCTGTCCAATGCTTACAACGCTCACCGTCTCTCCCAAACGTCGCGTTGGCGTGGTTGGGGAAGATGGCCATTGCAACATGACAGCGACATATGTGAAAAATGGAAAAGAGCAAACAAGGGCTTTTTCAAAGTTGGGAGAGCTTGGAGCTTTCACTCTTTCATGCCTTCTCCATCGAAAACCTCCGGAGCAATCTGATAAATAACTATTCTTGTACTGAGCTATGCTGAGCCTTGAACAAACCGCGTGTTTCATGAGCCAAGTCTGCACAGTGGCTCCAACCAGCCTTTTAAGGGTCTTGCTTTTCCAGCAATTCTCTCAGAAATGCTACCGCATGTTGCACGTACTTTTCGCACAGGCGAGCATCTGGACAGAACTTTGGGCTCGGTCTGCGTTGCGCAAGACAAGGAAAATTCGTCCAGGGTCAAGAAATGACACAACTTGAGATGACGCTATTAGGTTGGAGGCTATCGCTAGTAGGTTGGGAGACCATTGACCTGGACCTATAAGTTGCGTCAGCAACTCAATGTCGTGAGCTGTTTCACAGAAGCAAGATTCGCCTCTCCATGACCCCCGGTATGTGCCAAACGCTAAACCCTGGACTGGACTGGAGAGGATTGCAGGGATCATAGGAGGATGTCAACTGTAACCAGCACCAAGGAGTTCATTTTTCAAAATTTGCTCCAAGGTGGCCAACGACGGCACATGCAATGCCACATGTCGATGGCACATCATACTCCTGATTAACACATGATGTATCACTAATATCGAAGGTCATCAAACTTGTTCCTCCACTAGTCTTTGGCTGAAGTTTGAATTGAATCCTGCATCAAAGTTGGAAGTCTCTGGTGCCCACGTGCTTGCGCCATTGCAATGCAACTGCCATGAGGCGAAGAATAGGATTGAGGAGAGCGTGCCTTGGCACTCCTAGATAGGCAACGGCAAAAATGCCTATGTCAGCAGGTCCCTACGAAGAACCTCTCACTACGAATCTGATGATATCAATTCCACTGCCTGTCTGTCTTAAGTCTAAGGGCAAGTCCACATAATTGGATGTGTGCTGTTCTGTATGAGTTCTGTGTGTGTTAGTGTTGGTTGGTCTTCTTTTTTGCGCGGAATTGAGTCGCTCTGCATGAGGACTTCGCGTCGACTTTTCAGCGTCTCAGACCTCGGGAGTGGTCCACCAGTCGCGGCCATTCTTCATCCTCGGTACCATCGACCCTGCACCTAGGAGCAAGGACGCTACTAGGGGCTCCTGGCATCGCTACTGGGAGCAA
>CAXAMN010003080.1:200044-227833 GCA_963970005.1 Durusdinium trenchii
GGGGCTCCTGGCATCGCTACTGGGAGCAAGGACGCTACTAGGGGCTCATGACGGAACTGAACCAAGGACTTTTGAACACATTGCAAGTGACTCCAAGGGTCTCTTTAATGATTCCTTTGCGAACCACAAAGTCACCAAAGCGCTCGGACTTCTCCTTTTCCTTGCAAAAAAATAGTACGGCAAATGCAAACTGAATTGCCAACACGTCCATCCAAACATCTGGTCAAACGTGCCTTGGCGTATTGGCCAAAGATTGGAGTAAGAATCTTGATGATTTCATCCTGAAGTTGGCCCGTCCACACTGCAATCGTCCTTTTATCATTCAAAATGTTCAGCCTCGCTCACGGATTCAGCGTAGAGGGTGTTCAAGCGCTTGCCCACGAAATCAGCACCTGACTCATGGTCTTCCCAAGCCGCAAATCTGGTGGATTCAGAAAGCAACCAGAAACTGAGGCCGAAGCCCATGTACATGTTGTAGGTACCAGGGGCCTGAAAACATCCAACACAGCATCAGTTATACATATATATATATATACTGTTGCATACATACCCTATGCATATGAAGCAGCAAACTCTGAAATTTGCAGCTGGCCTTGCCGATAAAGCCAATCTCTGCCATGGACGGCCTGTCAAGCGGAAGGTTGTGAGTTTCAGACTGAAATTGAAGCAAGGGCATGAGCTGGCAGCAGAGAAGGGACCATCCTTAGCTAGCCTAAACATAATGTCCAACTACTGTGGACAATCACAACTGAAGAACCAAGCTGCACTGCAACTCTATAAATGGCATTGCAATGACAGCTGCACACCTTCCGCATGAGTTGGGGCATCCTGTCATTCGGATAACGATATCGTCCTCCAGCCAACACTGTCCAAAACAACACAAAATGACAGAAAGAGAAAGATACATATAGAGAGAGAGGGAGAGATTCACGAGCAGCCATCAAATGAGTCTTCTACAAAAAACATCAGCTTTTAAAAAAGTACTTTTCCTTTTTGGCTCCTGTTGAATGCCGCATTTGTCAGCAACAGCCTCCAAGCGCTCCACCAAGGTAGGCAGGTAGCGCTCTGCCTGGTGTCTTGAGACTGGAGCAGACTGACACGGTGTTCAGAGCCCGATTCGGGAAGACATGCCATCAGTGCCTCTGCGAAGGCCAAAGGACAAGTTGGCAAGGCAACGCCTGCAAAGGAATGAATAGTTTGAATAGTTGCTTCCTCGTCAGTCGTTGTTTCACATCTAATACTGCAGCTTCACGTCTGGGCTGGGCAAGGTACATGCTACCATGTTGCGGCGCAGTCCACTCACAGTTGTCTCCTGCTCAGAGTCCAAGCTTCCCTATTGAACTAGTGGCACGACTTGCACAGTGAATGGAAGATGCTTACACTTCTCCTTGCTGTGCATCACCTTGTACTCATCCAGGAGCTTCTGCACCATCGGTTTCTTGGCCTGTTGTGGAGAACAAAAGCGCTTGGGGTTTAGTCATTCTTGGCAGTGAATCCTTGCCTCAGAGATGTTCTCCAAGACGAGAGACTGGTTGCAGGTCATGCGGAAGCCACCCTGTTTCAGACAATTTGGCTCGAGCACTACTGGATCCACAAAGGAACACGACAACTGAAATTTGTCCGAACTCCCCAAAAAGGATCAACATATGGCATGAGCACTGAATCCACAAAGCTTCAAAAACGAATGTAAGGGAGAACTGAAGTACGTGTATTGAAAATATGTTTTCCCCCTAAAAATCTAGGAACCAAATCATTATATAGTGCGGTATCCTGCGTCCTAGCTAGGAGATTCCTATTGCTAGTAGTAGCGAGTCCCTTAATTAATTAAGTAGGCACTGTAGGCACCTACTTAATTCAGGGGGCCCCCATGCCACTCGGGCTTCAAAAGTTTTTACCTTCCTTTAGACCAACACGCCTCACCCTTCAGCAACTCAGCGATCTTGCGAATGCACACCCGGGAGCTCTCCTCGCAAGATCCAAATTTCTCCCGTTCTTGACTCGACTCGCTAAGCGAATCTCCTTGACTCGACCAATTGGAATCAAAAGGCCACAGCTCCAAGTTCCATCGTTGGCTTTCACCCAACCTGCCATGCTCAATTGCTGCTCCCATGTGAGTGTCATGAGGGATGTGCTGCCAATCTACCATTTTCACTGAAAAACACAATTCTGGGCAACAATTACCAAACCAGCATGAGACAAATTGGATGGCAGAGCCATGCATGTCTCCACGGTGCTCCAAGGTGTAAGGCTTTGCCTGCATGAAACTATTCATGCAGAATCATTGAAACTTGGCAGTGAAAAGAAAGGATCATGAGCTCTTGACTGCTTCAAGAGGATAGCCAAGGCGTTCCTCCACCTGCTCCTGAAGGATCGAGAGTAAGAGCAATGGCCTCCAACCTAATAGCAATGGCAACCTTCAATTCTGTCTTCAGCATGTGTCCTTGAACCAAGCGGGACCGTAATCTTCCACGGTGTACTTCACCCGAGCATGCTTGCGGCCAGTACCTGTCCAAGACATGCAAAAAAAAAACAAAAACAATGCAACACAAAGAACTACAAAACTATTACTGAGTCACTTGGCAGTACAACTACGAAGGGATGAAACACCACACAAGGAAGGTGTGAACACGGTCGAGAACACCTAGGACCTAGAATGTTGGTGCCTTTAACTCAATTCAGCGTGATGCATCTGCTGGCCAAGGTGCGATCGCCGAAATCGCGTGCAACAGTGAGGATGCACTCGCACACATATTTCCTTACGCAAAGAGTCTTTCCACCGGCCATACACTAAATGAGCTGCTATGCAGGAAAGTCATGATTTCAGTGCCTGAAGACTACGGTTTCATCAGGGATACTGATCAATGTGCCTAGAGCCAAGTCACGCTTGACCAGGCTTGCAAAAGCCTGAGCTCAGCAGTGGTTTGCTGTAGTTGACTGCGGGTGGCGAGGAGATTCAAAAGTCTGCAAGTCTGATAGCAGCAGCAGCAGCAGCAGCAGCACACACTGGCAAGAATGCTTTCTCAGTCGCCAATCACATCTGCCAATCTGGGATGAGTCTTCTGGTTGTTGTGGGTAAATCCCAAACCACCACCAACGGCCACGTTGAAGCCTGTGAAACAAGACAAGAACACTGTGCGCCTTTCTCCCGTGCAAAAAGCTGCCCGTCAATTCCAACTGGCAGACAGCCTAAGAGCTTCCCGTTCTCAATGATGGCGATAAAGCCTGTGAAACAAATATACAGTTCACCATGTAAATCCCTCAGCCTCTTACGCTTGGTTGATTCCAAAAGCTAGCACCTGCGCAATGAGCAAACAAGTCCACATCATTGCTCGGGGGAATTGCGACAGCCACCTGGAACACACACACGTGTGTGTGTGTGTGGGTGTAACAAATGCAGCACGGTTATAGTCAGAATGTCACAGTCGCACCAGCCTTGAACTTGCGGGGCAGGTATGTCAAGCCGTACAAAGGCTCCTCCTCCACTGGTGTTGATCCCATGATCTGAGTTTTCTCAGCCATCTCATCACCTCGAGCATTGGAGGGCACTTCATGCAAGGCTTCAACAAATGTCTGCCCATGCCTTGCATCAAGAAAATCTCGTGATAGGCACCAGAACCTCACAGCTTTCATTTGATCTGTTTGATCTGTTGATCTTAGCTAAGTCGAACAACTTTACTCCCGCGCAGGCTACAAAACTGGGCTCTGTTCACAGTCCCTAGTCTCTGTTCACTTTCATTTTCACACTTGCTCGCTTCATTGTTCGTCTTTAAACATCTTGTCTTTTCTCACAAAGGTATCGCTTTTGTGCCATTGAATCTGCCTTAAACATCTTGAGAGAACACATCTTTGGCACCATCACATTCAGCTTGTTCTACCCTCAAAAGCCATCGCGCCAAGAAACGTGGCAGGCAATGATCATGGATGTCATAGGTGTAGTGCAAGATCTCCTTGTGGAGCTCTTTGCTGCCTCACATCTGTCTGGGCATGGTTGAAAAACTGTCAGAGACCTTGCACGGGGGAGGTGCTTTGCATCTTGCACAACCTCCAGCTGTTGTCGAGTCACAAACATCAGGACGTGATGTGCACAGTACATTCCGGCAAACATCTCCGCAAGCAGCCACGGTATCCATGCAAGCCTGACGGTCCATGCTGAGCGTACAAAAGTTTCTCCCCTAGCAAGCCCACATTCTGCAGCTGCCTTGTTCATCGCCCTCATGGTGTTCTTGACCTTGGGTTCAAAACCACGTGCAAGTATGGCTCGATGTACAACCGTGGCGGCCGTTTTCATGGCTGCCCAGCTGTAGAAACTTACGAGACCGACCCATTTGGAGTTGCCAATGGAGTCAGCACAAAGGCCCCAAGCACAGCAACTGTCCGAAAAGTTTGGATCAACGAATCATGCTTTCATTCATCTTCTCATTACGTCTTGATTGAGTTTTCTTACATGTTATGAAACCACTTTTGGAATGCATTCCCTCATCATTTCTTAGGCCCAAACATCCCTCTTCAAGACTCCATGAACTTGCCACGTCTGACGAGTGGTGATCTTCAAGGTGCCGTTCGCAAAGTTTTGGCAAATGTCCTTGAGAGAAAAAGGTGGCGTCGTGTCTTACCGACTCCAAGGGAATGTGTCATACAAGGGACATCCATGGCAATCCATTGCTCAGCAGTGCAGAAACCACCGGGCAAACGCACACCTTGGATTCCCAGGAACATTGGTAAGGTGGCAGTTAGGTGTACACAACAGCTTTCAGCGTACAATGCCGAGTTTGCATTTAGAATCATGAAGCATTGGTCAAAACATTTGCTGTGATTGGCCAGAGCACGAATCATGAAGCTGAAGGCCTCAATCAAATCAGCCAGGGAGGGCAGAATTTGACAAATGCAGGAAACGCCCTATATTCAATCTGTCAAACTAAACTAAACCGGTTGCAACCTCCATGTTGCTCAGACACGAGGAGAAGAGAAACATATTCGGACTACAGTGCCAATGCTTTGGAGCGGCATTCTCCACGCCCATCTTCTGTCGCTCTTCACGCAAATCGCGATCATCCTGGCAAGGCTCATAGGACTGTCCCAAGCCATTCCCCCGCAAACTCAATGCAAAGCTAATTCTGCAAGTGCACCTGCTGGTAGCTGCCATGGGACTTGATCAGCTTAGTGTCCTGATGCAGGTGTCAAAACATGCTTCTTTCACAACCGGAGAACTAGCAGCCAAAAGTCTAGAAAAACTTGCCTGGAAGGGAATCTGACCAGTGGTGATATCATCCAAGCTCTCCTGGAAGGGTGCACAGCTCATTCCAGCTTCACCGTTTGGAGTCGGTCTGCAGGTCTTGACACCTTCATGCTTCCTCGAAGCTGCTTGGTCTCCACCTGAGGATTTCACATGGACCGTTGGACTGAAAAAAGAAAAAGAAGAAGAACAAGGACCCCTTTTCAATAAGTTTCAAGTGGCCATATTTACTCTGTTTTCTCTTGTTGCTTCCTGTATTTCTCAGATCTGGCTGATGCCTTGATCTGCTCATCAGTCTTCACTGGCCCATCATCACTGCCTCCCGCTGCATCTGCCTGTGAGAGACACAGCTGAAATATGCCGTTTAAGCATTCCTTCTTTGTCAACAATCCAAGCCATCGCCTTGTCGACACCAAGGCGGGAGAACAGCTGACCTTTCCACTCGGCAAATCCGGTGTGATATTGGTCCACGTCCTCCACGGTTGATTTTCCAGAGGATTTCTTTGAATCGAAGAAGTCTAGAAAACGTGTCCTGATCATCTCCAAAGCCCGTCGGCATCATGCGTTGGGCCCCCATCTTTTCCAAGAGGTTGTCCAAGTCGCGTGCCGGCTTGGCAAAGTTGAACTTGGACTCCTGCAATACAGGGGCCCAACAAGAAGTGAGAGACACCAACAAAACCCTGCCAAACAATGATTTGCGTTCAGTTCCTCAGTGCCCTTGCCCCAGTAGTGAGAATCTCCAAGGCCAAAAATGCAGTACTTGAGATCCTTGCAGTGCACTTCGGTGCACCAACAGATTGTGCCAATATTGGAGTTACGAAAAGAACTCAGCTCCGATCACTCAGTGCAAGATCACTGCGGTCGCTCAACTTCTGGAAAAAGTTTCGACCGTTGCCGCAGAATTCGCCTCACAAGACTTTGGCCGTGTCAACATGCCATCTAACATGGTTTGGGGATCCTGGCTTGATGGGCAAAAGGAACGGTAAACGTCCCGTCCCCGATGTCCTACGGGGTAATGTTCCACCCCAACAATCCTCCGGACTCCCTACTGGTAAAAGTACAGGGCGGCAGGTTCTGTGACCCTGTGCCTTTTCTGCAGCTTAGCTTCCTTTACCTGCGGTGGCCACGCAGAAAACAACCAGGGGCTCAGAAGCCAAAGCTCCAACATCGAAGGAGTCCATAGTGCCGCAGCGGACGGCCTGATGGACTCAACTGATCTTTTAAGGTCGAATTGATATAGCGTCCTAGTTGCGTCCTTGCTCCTAGTAGTAAGGCCAGGAGCCCCTAGTAGCTTCTTGTTCCTAGTAGTAAGGCCAGGAGCCAGTAGCGCTATCACCGCGATGCTTTTCGTTGAAAGTTGACTCTCTTCCCAAAACAGGAGCCAAACTCATGCAGCCCAGCTGCACTGCCAGCATAACCACCATTGCGGCATTGTCGTCTAAGTGCACATTGAGCTGTCCAATACATGTATCAAATGGTGCCTGCTGATACACCTGTCACATGCACTACATTCCTATTATGCTCTTGTTATGAACATTGGTCCAAGGCACGCAACAGCTTTGGCACATTCTTCCGCATGTCCAGTGTCCGACGAATAAAGCACAGTGACCTTGTGTAAGAGTGTAAGAGCTGCAATGCTTTGCTTCTGCAAGTGTCTCCATCACGATCGGAGATGCGAAGCAATCAACTGCGTACTGCTTCATGAGGCCAGGACCGTCTTGGAAGCGGCGGCCAAACCTTCACTCAATGCTCCACCCTCTGCTTCCCCCGCATTGGCGGATGGCAAAGACCTGTAGACTCAGTCGAGACCCCGAAAACGCTGTTTAAATCACACAGTGCAAACCTGAATAGCATAACCCCGATGGAGCAAAGAAACCGCTGCAGATGTTGTAGCAAGGGGGCAATTGAAACTTGTTCGGAAGCATTCACGAGCGAATTGGAATGAACACACAAATTGTTTGCTAAGCCAAATGCTTCTTGGCAATGAGCGTCAGCAAGCTCTCCCGCGACAGGAAGCCCTCAAGTGTGTGTGATTAGCAGTTGGCTGATCATTTCTGCCTCGATTTCCAAGCTCTTAGTCAGCCAATAATTGTGCCTGAATCTCTTCACGCACACGGCTACTGTCAGTGACAAAAGCGCAGCCACCTGCTATAGCGATCGAATTGGACATTCGGAACTGAGTAAAAACGATTGCTAAGAACTGCTTGCGAGCTCTGCTCCCACCTGCATCCTCTCTGCGAGGATCATATCTTAGCAGCATAAACTCAACACGGTCAAACTGCTAGCTTGAGTAGAGGTTGTTGCATAATGAAGGATGGGAAAAAAGGATCAGAGCTAACATCTCGTCAGGTTAAAGGCTTGCAACTTAAATTGGCTAGGCCACCTGAAGGCAGTCCAGCGCTCGTCTCCCTGGAAAAGAAAACTGGGTCAAACAAGCTGTTCTCTACAGAAGAAGGGCCTTGATTGCAGCTGCTTCCGCAAGCAAAACCAACGAAGGGCCGGCAGTGTAGCTCGCAGCTTCCTTCAGGCATTCTCCTGGCAGAACTTTGACAACCAAATAAAGAGCACTTGGGATAGGAGATGCCTGGATTCTCCAGCTCGGCCGAAGCAACATACACCCCGCCGTATTCCATCGCTCGCAAAACCTTCCCAGGGGAGGCACTTGCAAGAGGAGCTGCTGTGCAGTACTGAAGCATATTCATGTGTATGTATCTATATTTATATACACATTATATATAATATATATATATATATGTATAACCTCCCACATCACCCATATCAGTTGCCCTTCTGCACCTCCAGCTGAGACACAGGACTTTGACTGGCCACCAACAGCACGGCCAATTGGCCGCATCCTTGCTGCAGAGCTGAGTGCACCTGGAAATATGACAAGCACATGCCACTAGCCTTTGGAGTTCCCAGCAAGTGGTCGGCCCAGCATCCAGGATGTTTATTAGTTTCCAGTTGTGTTTTTTAGTTTCATCTAAACGTCTGACCCACAGGGGGCTGGGGTAGAGCTTTCTTTGCGGAGAGTCTTCGCGAATAGTCTACCGGCATGTACACAAGTTGATAGAAAACAATTCTTTCACTTGTCTCACGTGAGATTGTCAGATGTGTGAGATCTGTCTAGGAGCCTCAGACAAGCTTGACTTGCCCAGCTGCAGCACAGTCCAGCACTTGTTTCCCTCCTGCAAGGTTTTCCAGTTGGCCGACTGAGATTGTGATTCGATGACAAAATTGGCAAGAAGTGCTGGTCCTCGGCCGCACCCGCAGCAGCAGATGCTGAATCCAAGGAGTTAAACACCTGCAAACAGAAAACGCTTCTACTCAAACCTCGTGTTTCCTGTTTGACATTGTTGCGTTGATCTCCCACAAATGCTGGCACATGCTGTTCTCTGAAAAACAGGTTTCCCTCGTCTCACCTTGGACGATGGTAGGGCCTGGCAGTTGGGCTATGTTTTGGTTTCACTGAACACTGCCATTTCCATTTAGCTATATATAGACTGGTCTAAAACTCTACGTTTGAGGCTTCAGATGTCATCATCAAGTTCACTGGAAAAAATGACCATTGGACATGTTGGCAGCCTTGATCAGAGCAGTGGCCTTCTCCATGACTGCTAAATGACAGGCAGGAATTGAAAGGTCAAAATTCTGCCAAGCCAAAATGCCAACGTTTCACATTTATCCTCCTTTACAATCAAAGTTAACATCCGGCCCCTTACGACCAATGCACTTTTGTTGGACACTGGCACATACTGGCAATATCACAATTAAACAATTAAACATGGTTGAACCAGATGTCTGAATTTTGATCACTCAACTCGCCTTTGGACTTCAAGTTTTTCCTCGCAATGTGTAAAATCCTGTTCTTCCAGGCAAACACCAACCCTTACAAAGTTACAGCTGCGCGAACTAGTTAGTGGCACATATCGTTGCCAGAGCTTTGAATGCAGATTGCAAAGCCAACTCGCAAACAATCCGCCTGCATTAGCATGTTCACTACTGCAGGCACTTGCGCACTTGCAGTGCTGCAATCTGTCACCTGGGGCACTTGAATGATAGTTTTCAAGAGGCATACACCCTATTTCGGGCGCTATTAGGTTGGAGGCCATCGCTACTAGGAATGTCTATCACTT
Source organism: Durusdinium trenchii (assembly GCA_963970005.1). Taxonomy (NCBI): domain Eukaryota; class Dinophyceae; order Suessiales; family Symbiodiniaceae; genus Durusdinium; species Durusdinium trenchii. The sequence goes on from CAXAMN010003080.1 coordinate 209,414, forward strand.
GAGTGTGCTGCAAACTGTCGCCTGGGGCACCTGAATGTCAAATGTCTATTGAGGGCAACCGATGGTTTTCTTCTTGTTCTAGCGCACCAACAAGGTAGAATGAACGTGACCACAAACGCACTGTGTCGCGTCACCTAGTTTCGTGTTATGGATTAGTTGGTGAACAATTCATACCAACACAAAGTAAGTACTCAAGTTCTGCCAGCAATTGCCAGCCTTCTTCAATTGTTACAAACAAGTTGCTTTCTTAGTGTGAACACGCGCGTTTCTTGTTGGGCCGAGTGCCCAAACCAGGCAACACAAACATATTGAAATGAAAAAGCATTCCAAACCATTCAGCAACCCAAACAACACCAGCACTAACAAGAGACCAAAGCAACCAAAGTCCCACCAAGACCAACATCACGCCCGGCACATGCAAACATGCTGCATAGTGCCCAAATCCAATACCTATTTAGCAGTTTTCTATATTGTTTTTTCATAAGCCTGATATTGAGCCACTTGCATTGGTTGTCACACTGATAAGTACAAATTCTACAGTGTTCCAACTGCCCTTTGCATGCAGGGGCCACGCTTAACTTCTGTTACCCCTCGGAACCTGTAGCTTCACACAGCTCTCCTAGTCCTAGCACGCATATTGTCAAATTTCAATATTTTAGTGCCTTCAAGGGTTCTAAAAAGGCATTCATTGATTTACGCAGAAAGCAGGACGCGCTTATTCACATTACAGTATTAAAAATCAAAGCTACATATGTTCATGCACCCTCACTCTGACAAGAATATTTCAAGGCACTCACTCGTTTCTATTATTTCTTGCCGGAATCGTGTGAAGCTTGTTGTCTATCAACACTCCATGGCCACCGTGGTCAAATGGCACCCACCTCAACCATCCCTTGATATCAAATCTGTGCGTTTAAAGATCTCAAAACACCCGAGAATAACATTCCCTACTGTAAAATTACAAAGTGACTACCTTATCATCATCTTCGATGAAACAGGTCGTCTCTCAACAGTTTGGTGTCATCCTTGCAAAGCTGCAGCTGAAGCTCAAGTCGCTCCTCTTTTTACAATGGGGGATTGTTCGAGCATTCCACAAAAGCAATCAAAAAACACCATTAAGGACTCAAAGCATTCACGAGCAAGCATCGACCTCTCAGCAGTTTCAACTAAAAGAGGCTGCGGGCAAAGCCTGGAAGTCAAGTTAGCTTCTGTCGGCACCCGAGCGAATCAAGCTTTCGTGTTTGAGTCAACTTCCGAATTCAAGTGGTGGCACAAAAGAGCCTCTGCCCAGCGACCAGACGAGGCAGCACGAATCAAAGCAAAACGTGCACTGTCATTATCTCCGAACCAAGTCACCAAATTGTTTGAGAGAAATCTATCCCAGAATGCAAGCGCTAGCAATTGTGCTGCCAGTTCCAGCTGCATCGAGCTTGAAACCGAAACCAAACGATTCAACACAGTTGCCTTCTGTATCAACAAGTACGGCTCCAATGCTGCCTGTCTTGTCAAGTATCTCATAGGCCGCATCCGTGTAAACAAACATTTGGTCAGCGTCTTGTTCAGAAACTACCATTGGTTTGTCTTCATGTTCGCTGTGCCCTTTTTCTTGCCGTGTCGTGAGAGTTTTTGCTGTTGCTTGGCAACAGCGCTCAACTAGAGTCCCAATGGCAGGGACATATCTCGGATCCAGTGTGTCGAGTTGGAAGAGGCATCCAACCTGGATCTTCTTTGAACTTTGAAGTTCTGGGAATCAACATTTGAATCAAATTTGAAGTCAAGTTAAATCAGTTTGGTCGATCAAACTCTGGGGAATTCAGGCCTTTCCCAATGGCAGGGATACCGCTTCAACCGCAGCCCTTTCACAAGCAGGCTTCAGCCCCAAGTGAACAGGGAGGGACTTTGAAGGGTGGCCGAACCCAACTGGTAAACCAATACAGCAACGGACACAACTCATTCAGACAACCCGTCTCTATAGACTAAATTGTCTTCATGTTCGCTGTGCCCTTTTTCTTGCCGTGTCGTGAGAGTTTTTGCTGTTGCTTGGCAACAGCGCTCAACTAGAGTCCCAATGGCAGGGACATATCTCGGATCCAGTGTGTCGAGTTGGAAGAGGCATCCAACTTGGATCTTCTTTGAACTTTGAAGTTCTGGGAATCAACATTTGAATCAAATTTGAAGTCAAGTTAAATCAGTTTGGTCGATCAAACTCTGGGGAATTCAGGCCTTTCCACGTTTCCTTGGGTCCCATGAGGTGGGTGGAACCAACTTGCACCCTTGGAGGCGAGAGAAAGGAGAAAAAGGAAATTAAGAATCAGAGACACCGCAGATAGTGGCATATCGCTTAAGACGGAAATACTGTGTATCAGAGAGCGTCATCTGGGTCAAGCGGGCGAGAGCGTCCGTGATGTAAATCCGGGCTACCCGGGTGCTCTGCCACCTGCCGCGTAGAAGAGTTCTCTCCAGATTGCGATAAGTATCGAAGTCGTACGACGCACCGCCACGGCGCAGGCTGTGGCCTCTAAATTTGAAACTTTCTAGGCCGAAATGTTCAAATAGATTTTGAAGTGAATCTCGAAAGGCTTGGCTTGAATGTGGCCAAAGAGGCCGGCCTTGGTCTGAGTCGGCTTCCAGGGAAAGTACCACTCGAAGGATGTCCAATACTCGGGGATCATGTAGTTGAACCATTTCATCATAGTTGGAGGCGGTTTTGGTGTCACGGAGTGGTTCTCCAGCAGATCAACTCTGCAAGTTGCTCATCTAAAGATTCCCAAGAGGTGACTATTTGAAGGGTCAGACCGGCTCAAACTTGCGGACCAGGGGTTCAAGACGAGGTGAGGACGGGCATTTTCACGAACTCGTGCAGCCTGCAAAAGCACGCCTCAATGTGAGCAGGGATGGTGGGAAGCAGACTTCTTGCAGCGAGGTGCATTTGAGAAGAAAGGTTTCTTGCTCAACAATTCGTAAATTTTGGGGAAGGCTGAGTTGTTGCAGCTGTGAGCAGACGCAAAAGTTGAGCCCAAAAGTTCACTGACACTTTGCAGCTGGCAGCTCACGCACGCGGCTGTCCCCATCCTGTCAAAATCTGACGGGAGGAAGAGTGCGACGTCACTCCCTTAGCTCATGGAATGCATCTATGTATGCACCTCACAGTGCACCAGAATGAGCGCTTGCCTGCGCTGGACCCGAGCTAAGGCTCGCACCCAGACACAAGATGGATCACAGGAAAGCCACAGACTGCAATGTCCGGACAGGATCACATCAGGCAAGACCAGAGACGCATTCCGTGTCCGGAATCATGTGCAGCCAGGTGGCGAAGACATTTCCTTCCGCGCAACCATTTGTGCCAGCCTGGCAACTTGACAACGCAACTGCCGAAACTGCAATGTCCGCGCACTGTTGAAAATGGATTCTGGGGGGCGCACGGAGGGGGGCTCAAGAAGGGGGGGTACAAAGGAGGGCTGAAGGCTTTTGGTACCGGAGTGGTTCGAATGCAGGTTGGTTTCGGCGTGAGGCTGTTGGCTCATCCAAAAAAAATTGAGCACCCGTTGGGTTGAGAAATCTTTAAGCCTAAAGTCCACTCGTGGGAACCTTCGTGGTGTTAGGAAGAAGTCTTCAAAAGAAAACATTTCGTGGCAGGTGCAGGGAATGGTGCGATGGGGAGGGGGGAGGCAGCAAGAATAAAGAGTTTGTTTTGATGCTGCATGAGAACCTTCGTTGTCTTCGGCGGGAGCCTTTAAAAAGACAGGTAGCGGTTGCGCCACCTAAGTTTTCCATTGTGCTTCAGCAGAAATGAATTATAACCAGAGTGGAGGCCAATCTCATTGAGAATTGCTCTCCGACATTTCATTTTTTGGAGTCTGGACCCCCTCCTTTGAGGCTTTTGTCAACGGCTAGAAAACGCCGCAAACATTTAGCGCCTCCAGGTGCACATTCAGGTGCCTCCATTGCACTTTTTGCCATTGGGAGCAGCATTTCCTTGCTGGAGTGCCCAGTTCCTGCCAGACTAAGGCTCGCCGGCATTGTGAAGAGTGCTGCGGATGATGTCGGTTGTTTCGTTTGCTTGATTCAGCAGGCCTTTGACAAAGAACTGGGGGGGGCAACTTGGGGAAGGGGAATTGGAGAAAAGGAACTGGAGAGATGTGGTTTGGGGACAGAGACCTGCGGAGAGGGACTGGGGACACGGGACTTGACTGGGGGCGGGGAGCAAACTGGGGACAGGAAACTTGGGACAGGAATGCAAAACAAAAAACATTTTTTCATCTTCGGTCCTAGGGGGCGTACGGAGGGGGCTGAAGAAGGGGGGTACAAAGGAGGGCTGAAGGTTTTCGGTACCGGAGTCGTTCGAATGCAGGTTGGTTTCGGCGTGAGGCTGTTCGATTTGCCGGCTGCCCGCGCAACCCTCTGCGGAGATCGTGCGTGTCGAGTGCACGGAATGCAGGCGAGAGTGCGATTTGCCGGCTGCCCGCGCAACCCTCTGCGGAGATCGTGCGTGTCGAGTGCGCGAAATGCAGGCGAGAGTGCGATTTGCCGGCTGCCGGCACCCCCAAAAAATTGAGCACCCGTTGGGTTCAGAAATCTTTAAGCTTATGAGATTTTTCAAGCCACAGACTGGGTCAGCTCCAGTTGAATTGTTTCGCATTTTTTTGTTTTTTTTATGCATTCTGATTTCCCATTGTTTTTGCTGTTTCTTTTTTTTGCTGTTTTTTGTGGCGTTCTGTTTTGCTGTTTTTTTGCTGTTTTTTACTGTGTTTTTTCAATGTTTTTCTGTTTTTGGTTCCCCTGCTTGCAGCGCTTGCAGCAGCGCAGAGTTCTCACACTTGTACCAGTGAGGCCAAGAGCATTGGCAAGAGCATGTAAAAATCATGAGTAGAACATGTGGCAACGCTTTTTCTTTATGGCAATAATCCAGTAGCCCCCTTGTATATAGATGCAATGTATGCTCAGTAGTAGTTCTCAGTTGCCCTATGCAGTGGCCCTACTACCAGGAATACCCAACACCAGCCGTCCACATAAAGCAAAAACTCTGCCTGGCATCCCCTGTGGTGTTGACTCATCCTCAAAATCTAGAATGGCAAAAGAATGGAACAACCAAAGTTTTGAAATTGCAAAAAAATTGCAAATCTCTGTAAACCACCAAATTGCAGGAATAGCAAAAAAAATTGCAAAAACTCGAGGATTTGCCATTTTTGCAATTTTTTTGCCATTTTTTGCCATTCCAATTTGCCATCCCCCATGCCATTCCCAAAGGGAACCCCAATTCCACCAAGCGTTGTTTTGGCAATCCCTCCTTTTGTCTAATCTAATCCTTCCAACCAATGCAGGTCCTGTTGTTGCGGTTGTCTGGGATGACCGGTTGCGGCAGCCTGTCCCAATGTCTCCGAAATAAGAGTTGCCTTCCCAGATGTTTTTTACACTGAAGAGCAAAGATAAAGAACAAACCACATGGATGCAAACGCGCTTTAAGGCAACCAGCAACAAACACAAAGGACGTACTGTTGAAATCACCCACCAAAGCCACAACTCAATAACAATACAACACTTTTCCTCAGCAAAGGCGTCAGGCAGCAAAAATCCACAATACCAAAAAAACACAAAAAAATGCAAATGCACAATGCCAAAAAAATAGCAACAAAATAACGACAGCAAAAAACAGCAAATACAAACAGCAAAAAAACACCAAAAAAACAGCAAACAATTAATTCATTGATTTCCAATCTCTGGCTGGCAAAAAATCTCATAACTTTAAGCCTAAAGTCTACTCGTGGGAACCTTCGTGGTATTCGGGAGGAGTCTTTAAAAGAAAGCATTTCGTGGCAGGTGCAGGGAATGGTGCGATAAGTGCAGATTTCGTGGCGCGGGGGAATTAGGGGGGGCCCCCCCCCCATGCAGCAAGAATAAAGAGTTTGCTTTGATGCTACATAGGAACCTTCGTTGTCTTCGGCGGGAGCCTCTAAAAAGAAAGGTAGCGGTTGCGCTACCTGAGTTTTCCCTTGTGCTTTAGCAAAAATGAATTATAGCCAGAGTGGAGGCCTATCTCACTGAGAATTGCCTTCCGACATTTTTAGAGGCCGGGCCCCCCCCCCTCCTCTTTCAAGCTTTTTGTCAACGGCTAGAAAACGCCGTAAACATTCAGCTCCTCCACCTGCGTGCGCATTCAGGCGCCTCCATTGCACTTTTTGCCATTGGGAGCAGCATTTCCTTGCTGGAGTGCCCAGTTCCCACCAGACTAAGGCTTGCCGGCATTGTGAAGAGTGCTGCGGATGATGTCGGTTGTTTCGTCTGCTTAATTCAGCAGGCCTTTCGCAGGAATTCATCTATGCTCTAAGATTTTGGTCTCACCAATTCAAGTTGGATGACAAAACTCCCATCAAGAGATCCACCGGTTTCCTCAGAAATCTTGATTTTTTAGAACTGACCCTTGGTATTCCTGCGATGACGGTTCCCTACGCGTGCGAAAAGATTGCAGAGAGTCAAGAGCCAACTTTGGGAGTCCTAGTGTCATTTCCCAGCAGTGTCAGAGGCAGAGTCTTCTTCTGCAGGCAGGTCTGCATTGGGGTGTTTGGCAGTAGTCAGGTCTCGCCACAAGGGGACTTCGATACGCAGCCTGAACTGCAGAGGGAAACGAGAAAGCTTGTCCCAAAGACGGGGCAAGAGCACCACTAAAGTAGGCTCTTTCTGCCCAGGACGTGTCCAGCATTCGGGGGTACTGGTCATAAACAATGTCCTTGGTGTGCACTCCCACCACAAGCAAGGAATTGTCCTCAGCATCTTCTTCTTTTGGCCGATATCCATAACTCCCTTTCACTTCCGCAGGCGTGAAGCCCTGCTGTTCCATGGCTACGACCAGGTCAGACAGGATTTGTACTGGTAGATAGACGAAAAGGTCATTGGTGGGCAATGTCTGTTCCCCATGCTCCATTCCCCTAACAAAGGACATGAGGACAGTGCGCATAAAGGTGAGGGCATCAACATCTTTTTCCTTTGTCGTTTGTGATTTTCCTTCCTCTCCATTTGCTGGACCTGGACCCTGTTGTCTATGTTGATTATCAAAGGAACAGCACCTCGCAATGAAGGCCAGGAGACCATATTGCCAGAATCGGGGGTTTGCACAGAGGGCGAGCTGTTTGTGCGTGATGAAGGGACATGCTGGATGCCCACTCTTCACAAAAGCAAAGAGGTTGGATAGGAGAGCAGCAAAGGCTTCACTGAAACGGAGGAGATCCCCCCTAGAAGTCCTGGTTGATTTCATCTGGAATGTCCACAAAGGAGGAGCCATGGAGTGCTTGTTCTGTCACCCTCCTCCAAAGGAACGTACGGACGAGGTGATTGATTTGCTTGCTGGAAATAGCAAGTCTCGCCATCGGCTATTCCCTAGGAAGGTCACTAAAGGTCTGCAATGCGGGGAGCGGCACCCTTTGCCTGGCAGTTTTGCTGGCCTTCAATGGATGTACAGTCGACTTCTTGCAAGCTGAAACGCACACCTGCTCAGAAAATCCAATCTGGGAAAAATTGCAACAAAGCACTGAATACACCATGGTGTTTCGCAGCTGCAGTGAAGTCCTTCCCTCAAAGGAGACCTTCGAAGGGTGTCTCAGAGGAGATGGTCCCTGAGGGCACCTTCACAGCTGTGACGCGTTGGCGTTGAAGCAGGAATTAGGGTTGTTGGTGTGGAGTTGGACTGCCGACCTCGGTGATAAGAACAGCAGACAACACTTTTCGAGGGTGCCACTTACTCAACAGCGTCACGGCGCCTGGCTGCGTGGAGTTTGGCTGAAAGGCCTTTGCTGAATGCAGCTCCTTACAGTGGGTCTGTGCTGCTGAGGGAGAAGCGAACCCCAATTTCGTAGTTCCACTGAACTTGGGCACTATCTCTTTAGAGATTGCATCAACTTGGCCACCTTCATGTTGCGAGAGGCCACTCATCCACAAGAATTGCCAGCTCGAATGCAGTCAGGAAGCGTTTACTTCCACAGGGATTCGTTCGCTTGAGCTCACGCGGGACTTCCAAACGCTGGGAGCGCATGCATGTGACAACTGTCAATTGTTGAAGAAAGTTGACCTTTCAAACGCAAAGATCGAAGAAACACAGGAATTTACATTTGCGCACTGCACTGGCCTTGTTGAAGTCAGACTACCATATACGCTCCACACCATCTGGGTAAAAGCCTTCATGAACTGTGCTGCACTGCCGGAACTAGCCATACCGCTCTCATTGCATTACATTGCCAGCCGAGCTTTTCTGGACTGCACTGCACTCCGTAAGCTTGTCAAGCTCCCAGGCCAGCATAAATGGAGAGGAATATATGCAGAAGAAAATGCTTTTGCCATTTGTCCGGCCATGAGATGGCACATGATCCCTGACAGTGGGTACGCGCCTGATGCAGCGTAAGGCGCATTCCCCCACTGTTCAAAGTGAGTCAGCCCCCGCAAAGTAGATTGACTCGTCATCCTCCCTTAGCTCTTCGTCCAAGGTGGGCGGGCGGTAGCAGTGCGGTTGATGGATGGCACCCAGGGAGAACCTTAGTTGCTCATCTGCTGGAGCCGAACCACAGCCGATCTTGTACAAAGATGGCACAAGTACCATGCAGGATTTGTTTCACTTGTTTCACATGGGCCATGCATGGTGAAGGATAGTGATCTCAGTTGCTCACTATCTGATGGAAGAATGCACAACCCCTAGAACGCTCTCGCATCGGTGCTGTTGGGAGTGCGCTGTGCCTCCCTTGCGGGAGGGCAATCAGCATGTCGTGAGCAGTCCTTTCGTTGCGACGCCGTCCACTTTCATGCTCAAGATAAGTCTTGCTTTTCGTATGTGCAATCAGTTGTATGGATTGTGCCACGGAGAGAGAATTTTCCACGGCTTGCAGTGCTTCGCAACCGATGACTCTTTGGCCATAGTCATCTGACAACTGCATAAGGTGCACTTGTCACTTAGCACGATGTCAAACTATGCTTAGTGAGGCATGGATGACCTCACACTTGCATATGGAGTGTGGCCACCTTTTATTGGCCAATCTATGTAAGTGCCCACGACCAGAAAGCATTTCGCCTTTCGTTGTGAATTCAGGCCCTTAGACATTTTGCAGCTCCTTTTTCACCTGTTTCACTTCCAGTACAAAGGAAACACTGCCCACTTTGTTTGGGGGTCCGTGTTGGTGGTTTTTGCGTTTGTTTTGTGGTGGGTGTTGGGTTTGTTGTTTTGTTTGGTTTTTGTGTTCTTGGCTTGTTCCCCCATCAATAGGCAGTGTCTCCTTTCCTTCTATGATGACCTGGGCACACCGCCCACATGGCGTCCGCACTCGTGGAAAAAAAGGGGGGTTTGGAAAGGCCTGCGCGCCACTTGGTTCACTGTATCTAGAGTGAAGAACTTCACCATTTGCCCTTGCCAGCAGCTCGAATGCTCGCGACCTTGAGCGGAGCTGTCACTGCTTGCCCCTCTAGTCTTGACAGTTTTTGAAGTGGCCTTGTTTTTCCCCACCTGTCAGGTGAGGGTTGTTGGACTTTACGTCATCCCTATCTCCTTCTTCTTCTTCTTCTCCTCCGCGTCCTCCTCAACCATGACTATCCACGCCTAGTGTTCCCTGCCGGACCTCAACCAGGACCATCCACGCGGCCAAAGTATCAAGCCGAGCAAAAGATACCTGCCTGATGTGCAAGTGTGAGTGTTCCATCAAGAGTGTGCAGCCCCAAAAAAGAGCAAACAGTTTTCAAACAAAATATTACACAGCAAAGCCTGAATCTCTCAAACGAAGAAATCACAACCAAAAAGTCGATGGCAAGGTGTTATACAATTGCAGTTTCTGGACGAAGCGACAAGTAAACCGAGACCTTTGCAGAACAGTGCAGAACAGCGATGAATTTGAGTAACAAGTGCAGAATGGTAACATTTTTGAAAGAGAACACTTCACCACATATGAAGAACCACCACAACACATGTCCCCACAGCACATGATAATCATCACATGCCACAACATCAGATTTGGATTCGCCATGCTTGTCTACAATCGGATCGCAAAAAATCAGCAATATGACGCCGGTCCAGTAAAGATCACCTCATATCACCTCAGCATTGCACAACTCACAACTCATCAGAAACGAAAGGGCAAAGGGCCTTAACTGTCATGATTACAGAGTGGTTTACAGTTATTGATTGCGAGCGTTCAATTAGGGGCATGTTGCAAGTGTTCAGCATATTGTTGCTGAATCAGTACAAGTAGCCTTCCCTGGACAGACCAACAGGCCGCAATGCTGAACACGAAGTCAATGGAAATCAGTTGCGCCCTTTGCCAAACTAAAACTGCTTATGGTGCAGGTGTTCAGCTGCTATTCTGCAGCTACTGTAATTTATATGTGACTGATGTGCCATTCCACATCTGGGCGGGGTGTGCGGATTTTACCATAGATGCGCTGTCAAAATTGCGATAGACAACACATTTAATGGGTTTTAACATGCACTATGCGTGTTGCGCACTTGCCGTGGACATTGTCAGATTCAGAGATGGAATCGACGTCCAGAAATGCAGATGGCTTGAAAGACCTGAATTGGAGATGGGAGGGAACTTATCCCGCTTTGGGCACCCTTTTCCTCGGCTTCGTTGTTGTCGCCGCTGGAGAGCAACCATTGAGGTGAAGGCCAGGGCAGCCTGGTCTAGTCACAATCTCATCACTAATGAAGATTGCTATAGTTTGGTTTTGCTTCAGCATTCATAGCAAATCATAAAGTGTGAAATGTTATTGGCCCCAAGCCGCAGATGTTCCAAAATCTCTATCCCTTCAAAACTGTCTTGGACAGATCAAGAATCTAGGAACGAAAATTTACAGCTCTTCCTGTGCCAGGTGTCTCCTGCATCTCAACGTGCCACTGTACAGGTTCCACCTGGATCTGTTCCTGGTGTCACCCGTGTTGCAGTCAATTGCCAGGGTAGGATCTTCACTACGGTGCTGCCTAAGGATGCAGCCCCTCGTCACAGTGTCGAGGTGACTTTGGAAAAGAATCCTGTTCAGGTGAGCTGTCATGTCTTCAAGCGGCCAGCACACCTTCGGGCATTGGTTCCTGCTGATGCCATTCCAGGTGTTTCTACCATTTATACACGAGGTGACAGGGTGCTTGAGATCACAGTTCCGCAGAATGCAAAGCCCGGAGACACGTTGTTGGTAAGTTCAAGCAAACCGCAGAATTTTCACTTGCGATCTCTGTCATTTCCAACAGTTACCTTTGCTCCTGTCGGACCTCAGCAAGACCACCGACGGCACGAGACATTGCAGCTACTGCTAGAGGAGAGCGGTGGTATGTGGAATCCGAAAATAGAAAGGGCCAGCACTGATAGACTTACAGTGCCTGGAATTGTGACAAATCATTGCATCTCCAAAGGTGAGGTGCTTGTGAGGTGTCCACCAGACTTACTTCTCTCACCAATGGCAGTGCGAGAACTGGCTCCTGAGTGCGCCATCATGGTGGCTGAAGCAGCTCATCAAGTGTCTTTTGATTCAGACAATATCGACCTAGCCCTTCAAGCGACGTTTTTGGCAAGCTGGATTACTGCCATTGAAGACTCCAGATTTGGGAAGGTTGCCATCCATGATTTGGCAAAGCAAAAGGTATGGGGAGCCTTTTTGCAAGTACTGCTTTGCGAGACTTTTGCCCAACACCCCTACAGACTTGCAGCGCAGGATCCAACAGCCTTCAAGTCTTTGCTGTCTCCATCTTGTGAGGCCGATTTGATTGAATACTTGTCTTGGACAATCATGCAGTGGTATGATGCGCTTTCCAGCACTTTTTCCATCGATTTTTCAGTTGAGCAATTTCTTCGGGGCTGGCTGATGGTGATCACCCGTGCTTTTGATTTGGAGGGGACTCGCACAACTTTGGTACCTGGTCTTGACTCTTTCAATCATGATCCGAATCGAGCCTCTGCGCGTCCCGCCCCCGATGGTATGGGGGGCATGTTGGTGGCGGCAACACGAGATATTGAAGCGGGTGAGGAGGTGTTTTTTACATATAGCCAGCTTTCGATCTCTGAGCTCTACCGGACCTATGGCTTCACGTTGCCCTTGGAAGCCGCTTTGCACATATTATTATGCAGTATGTTGATTCTGGAGGTCATGGGAGTGGGATCTGTAGTGTTGCGCGCATTTGGCAGCCCAATGGTCATAAAAAGGAGGCAAGAGGCGAAAGACCTGCAGATGTGCAGTTAAGCTTCCCTAAAACTCTAGGAACCAATCATTAGTGCGTGAGCTATCCTGCGTGTCTAGAAGCTTCCTACTTAATAGCTACTCTACCCACCTCTTCCTCTTGCGGCTAACCCTCCGGGCTTAAAACAGCTCGAGACAAGACCTGAAGGGATGAGAAATGACATGATGGTCTTCACACGCACATGTGGAAAACACTGAGGACACCTTCAGATTTCCAGATCCTGCTTTTTCCTATAGTTTTCTTTTTAAACTTTGTGCTTTTTGCGAAGACCTGAGCACAATCTGCACAAGGCCTTTAAAGGTTCTAGCCACTCTTCGTCTTCTTTTGGATGCAGACACTTTATCCAAATGGTTCTCGGGCTTCAACTCTTTCCCTGAATACAGCGAGTTTTTGTAAGAGTACGAGAGGGTTTGGATTGATGATCAAAGAAACACATATTTGTTTTGCAGTCACGTCAACAATCCAGGCAATGCGGCACCAGACATTCACAGTGTTGCCCAGCAGGGTGCGCTTCTTGTTGCTGAAACACCTCCCACCTAGCCACGCTGGACTACTTATTGAATTTCATAGTGCCGTGCTACACCCAACGGTGGTTGCTGCTCTGAAGGCCTGAAAGAGACATTGTTTGTCATGTCATCCTGTCATCGTCCAGATGCTCGGAAGTATGTTGCAATCTATCTCGCACAATCCCAAATTCTGAAAGATCATCGCAAGGCCTGTGCAAGCCAGGGAAAGAGCTACACCAAGTTCTTGCGGGAATTGCTCCGGTTTTTCTCAGAAGCTTATGACCGTGACCCACGAATGAAGGCCCGCGATTTAAGATTGTTTGTGGCTTGCTTTCCAACCTGAGAAGTTGCCAGTCGAAAATCTGCGCTGATAGTTGTCCTCGTCCCAGGAAGCTATTGTGACAAAAACTGCAAGTACAGATGTACTTCGAGTCAAACTAAGTGGCTTAGTTGCAATGAGGCTCATTTTTGTTTTACTGTATCGATTTTTTCCTCCAAAGCTTTGATTGAGGTGAGTATCGATGCATCCAACGATACTTGAAGAGCTTAGATGACGAAACAAATGACCTGAACAACATGCTGCAGAGAGTCGTCGGGGAAAAGGGCCAGAATTTGCAGAGCCCAGGACTCCAGGACGTATTTTGACCTGGTCACTCAGGTCCAAGTGTTGACACTTCGCAGAAAGTTGGACATTTTCTCCCACTTTGAGAGCAATATGCGCCGCTTCCACAGCCGCATCCAGCACGGAACAATATACACGTGAACCAATTACGCTATCAGTTTCCATTCTGGATAAATCAGACAGGGTTCACGGACCCTTGAATCCGGTGTACATGCTTGCAAGCACAAGAAATATGGTTGTGGAGTTGCACTTCCACAACAAACACATTCATGTGCAGATGTGCCTGATGCCTTTCGCTATCCGACAACATCGCCGGAATGGCTGCGCTGTTCTTGGTCACCACTGCTGTCGTGGCCTTCAACACATTGTTCCTCGGGGCTTTGTTGGTGCTTGCACGGTAGTTTGCCTCGAACAGATACTGTAAATAGAGCTCCAAAGCCACACGCTACAGAAAGGTTGAATGGAGATGACTGATGTTTATAGTTTATAGTTTTATCCGGTGAAGTTGCTTGTTGAGTGCTTTTTGAGCATGGACATATACAGTTCTAAGGTTCTTCAATTTTTGGATGTCACGGTATTTCTTTATTTAGCAAAGCACGTATCGGACATATCGAGTTTTAATTTTGTTGCAACTTTGAATGTGCACGGTTTTCAAATGTGCTGGTAAAGTTTAAGCCTGGGGAATGCTGCAAAGACAGGTACTTCAAGCGTATGCTGAACTGCTACAGAAGTAGCAGCCAGCTGGGCCCTCAATTTCAATGCTGTCATTTGCGAGAGTACCTTGATCCACATCCAAGTGATCCAAGGGACCCATACTCAGGATCGCATAGCCCAGAGAACATAGTTTAAGTTGAAGTTCTTGGTGCACAAAGCTTCTGAAGTGAAGAAGATGTGTGCGGAAGGGTGTAAAGACACCGATTGCTCATGACTGACTGAACTGACTGGCAGGGTGAATGTTTCAGCGCTTACGCACCAACGTCGCTGCTCCTCGACCATCATGCCGAGCTTATTCTTGAGCCACTTAAAACACTTAAGAATCCATGAATGCTTTGACCAAAGTTCCGTCACTGGTTGCCACTGAAGCATGAAGACAATGCAGCCCTTCCAAACAGCTTCAAATGCTTTCCTATGTGCTTCAAACCAAGCAGTTGATATATGGAATGTCACTGTGGGGCTACTCCAAGATAGTAGTCCTGCTTGAGTCGAGGTCACGCAGCATTTCAGACACGGCAGTTGCTGAACGTTTAGTCTCGATTGTGAGAATGTCTAACACTCAACAGACCGGCTTTGAGCAAGTTATTTCAATCAGAATTTGCAACAAACTTGATGCACAGACACACAGGAGGAACAAACAGGAAGCCGCTGATGCCATGACAAAGACTTCAGGCCGCTTCTGGCAGGTGCATAGTCGGGACTCACCACCTGGACCATGATAGTTTTGGATTATTCTTCGTTGTGAGACGGGGGTAAAATATCAAACCGTCTATATATGCAAAGACCAGATACAGACACATGTGTAGTGTAAAGGGGTGTATACAAGTCGATGCCCGTAAGATGGTTTTAGATGGTGTGAGTGGATGTGTGCCAGATGGTGTGTATGGGTGGGACAGCTGTCAGCAGAGGCGAAAGAAGAGAAGAAGGTTGGATGCCAGGTAAAGGGGACAATATGTGTAGTGTATCTTTGCTTTTCTGGCCTTTAACCTGTGTATGAACAGCGAACCGATCCCTGGCAAATTATGCTTTGCGTGTGTGTGCAAGTCAATGTATTTACAATGTAGGACAGACAGTTAGAATATGGAATCCAATTTTTTTGCAGGTTTTCCAAACCGTTACTTTTGGGCTGGCATGCTGACCTTGTGGTTGGTAGCTTTAAGGCCCAAGCCTTTTTTTCGCACCTTGGGCGGGGCCATGGTGCGGTGGCGATGGGGCCTCTTTTTGGTGGGCTGGACAGTCGGCCCGAGCCAAGGGTGGTGGCATCCGGTCGAGGAGGAGGATGACCACCGACCCAACGGCACCTGCTGGGCAGAGCCGTTCGTGTGCCTCCAGCAGAAGGTGAACGCCACCATGGCGTCGGCCCAGCTGCAGTACAACTCCCTCACGACGTGGGACAGCATCATATGAACGGTCCTGGACACCTTGCTGAGTGGAGTTGGCTGGCTGGTGTTTGGACAGAACTGGATCCAGGTGCGCACAGGATGTTCGATGATCCTGCGAGTCGCTACTTTGATGGCGGTATGCCTGGTGCTCCACTACTTCCTGTCCCTGGCTTGGCCCCTATGCTCCCTCCTCATCGGAACGATCCTCACCCTGGTCTGGCTTGTACGAGCATGCGTGAGGTGCTGCGGTCGGGTGGCCTTCTATACGCAACGACTGGCAGGAGGTGTTCGTGATGGACATGTGGTCATCGTCAAGGTCACAGAGAATGCGGCCATCAAATCCAGCGGGATGTATCTCAGCTTCGATCCCGAGGCGACGCGGGGTGACCCCCCTTTGCTGTTGGCTTTGAAAGGCTATGAGAGGGTCCACCTTTGTCGACACGATAGTTGCCCTGAAGATGGACAGCACTTCAAGAGCTACGTTTTAGCCCGACAGCTGAATCCTGAGAAGTTCCACCTGATGTCCACTGCAGCTGGGGCCCAACGGTCAGGATCAAGGCTGATGGGCTGGTTCTTCTCGAAGGCGGATCAGACGGCTAAGAAGTTGAAGGACTATGCATCCGAGTCCGAGCGCGAGGAGGCGGCAGTTGTTGAGCCGGAGAAGGAGAAGCGCCAAGGCGTCACCAAGGTCTTTGCAGCTGGGCTGCTTATGTCCCAAACGGAGAGGGCACCGGGCCTGGAGGATGTGGAAAGGCTGTCCCAGGAGTTTTTTCGCTTGGAGCAAGCACGACTGGCAGTTGAAGCAGAGGGGGTCATGGGCCATCCTGAGGCGAAGGTAGCCCCAGTCGAGCATGAGCTTAGAATGTATGCTCACGACATCCTCAAACCACATCATGACAAGGATTATCGAGCTGCCGTCTCCCCATTGGCAGCCCTCGAGGAGATTAGAATCATCGTGGTCAGGGCGGACTACAAAGGTGACCTCCTACTGGAGACGGTTGTTGGCAGCCAGTGGACACATCACGATGTGTGGGTCATGATCTCCAAGGGCCACATGACCTTGTTGCAGCCTCCTTCAAAGACCATTGGGGAAGCGCTGGCCAGGAAGGAGGTCTACCATACTCCGTGCCTCGGGTTCAGGTACTTTTGGCACCAGCGTCACGACCAAGCGAAGCGCCCCGGCAATCATTGCGCGCAGACATTGCAAGACCAGGAAAGGAGGAGGCAAGGAGGGTCCAGACATGTATGGATGTTTGAGGAAAACCGCCTGCTTGCCAGCCCTGTCTCAGTGTATGGCCGGGGAGGGGCCAGACGACAGTTCATGGAGCGCGAGGGCACACCGGCCTGGTGTTGAGGGAGTACTTCGCTGGGCATGGGGTCATCCCGCGGGTGGAAAGACGCTGGGATGATCGCCCTTGAACCCGTCGAACTTTTGAGCAGCCTCACCAACAGCTTGGTCCGCGACCTGAACATGATTTGGCCAATCCAGACAGGCAGAAGCACTACTTGGACAAGCTGGAGCAGCTAGAATCCAATGTGCAATGGATTGCCAGCCCATGCACCACTTTCTGCGACTGGTGCCTCCAGAATGGGGGAACAAGGACCTTTCAGAATCCAGCTCGTCTTCGAGAAGTCCATGCAGCAAGGTGTTCCCTATCGCCAAGAGCTCTGGGACATCGGGCAGGTACCCCAAGCAATGGCATCTACCCCAATGGCGACGGCTTCTCCAACGGCCAGACGTTGACTTCATTGAGATCGAGACATGTGTGCCTTCGGCCTGGGGCCACCGGGTACGGAGGGCCAGTTCTATCGGCGCCGGACGGGCCTCGCCTTTCCTCATCATCCTCCACTTCGTCAGGCTTTGCTCCGCCTCTGTCCGGGGGTTTCGGAGACGCACCAGCATGTGGCGCTCAAGGGCAGCCGACCGGGGGTCACTGTTTCCAGATGCACCGGAGCAGGAGTCTATGCACCCAACTTCGTGCGGGCCGTGGTGGAGACTCTGGTCCATACTTTGGTGGGGGGGGGGCAAAACCACAGCCGCTCCTCTCAAAAACTGGTGGACGACAACCCTATGGGTGGAACGGCCGGGAGTTCGTGTACGAGGAGGAGCATGGGGGCGGGCCACGGAGGAGGTCCACCGCAATCTACGACCACTTCATGGCAGACGAGACGGGGAGGCGCACTTCTGTGGGAAAATCCTGGTCGACGATATGGTCCTCATTGAGCCAATGATTGGACTACGGCCCTGGGTGTCCAGTGAGGTCTTATGAATGGGCAGTGGTGAAGCTGCTGGGAGAGAAGGCCATCAATAAGTTGAAGGATGCGGAGGAAGGGCAGCTCAGCAACCAACAAACTGTCTGGGGCCTCACCATCGATGCCGACTTGGAGAAGATGTCCCTTCCAGGAGCCTACTTGTTGGCGCAGTCGCACTTCAACTATGGCAACAAGAACCTGCCATTGAAGGAGTTGCAGCGGTTTCGGGGAATTGCCAATGGGTGGAGTGCCGTCATCGCAGGGCTGAGGAACGAACTGAGGGCCGCTGAGGCACCATCGGCCCCGACCCAAAGGGCAGGAAAGTGGCAGAGTTCACCCAGTACCTGGGCCAGTACCTGGACCATGAGGTTTTCGATGTGGCGATCCTTGAAGGGCGGACGGAGGTGATGTGGTCGCGTTTGAACCAATGGGCCGTTTCTGTCGGTTGGAGCTGTAGTCTTCAGGAGTTCCTGACCTCGGTTGGGAGAGGCCTTGGTGCGTCGGAGAATCGCTGGCGTTTTGTTCCCCAGTGACAAGACAGATGAAGCCGTGGAGCATTTGATGGTGAAGACGGTAACGCCCCCGTCTATGGGCTCCTACTTGAGAAAGATCAAGGAGGATGGCTGCCTTCCAGCCTACAAGGTTGAGACAGCGATTAACCTGGGACAGGAGGCAATGCTGCCGATTGTGACCGCTCATTTGTCTGGCTCACTTTTAGCTGAGGTCCAAAGGGCCCAGCCAAAAAAACTA
>CAXAMN010003080.1:237833-261537 GCA_963970005.1 Durusdinium trenchii
TAATTGTCCATGTTTGCACTGCGCTGATGTGAAAGCTTTGCTCATTATTGTTCATTCTATCTTGGGATGTTGTGTTTGCTCTCAAGCCTGCAGGATTTCTCCACCTGCCGCACCGTTTCGCCCTGGATCTCAGTAAAAGGTGCGGGAGTGAGGTAGGCTAGCGTGTGAAATAGAAGCTTTGTTGGCTGTTCCTTTTAAAGTTTGGTGGTAAGCAAAATAAACTTCCAAGTTTGGTCATTGTTGCTTGCTGTTCTTCCAAATCTTGGAGCAGGAATGAAGCTTCCAAGTTTTGGTCTGTTCTTCCAAAACTTGAAGCTTCCAAGTTTTGGTCTGTTCTTCCAAAACTTGAAGAATGAAGCTGCCAAGTTTTGGTCCTGCTTGCGGTTCTTGAAAAGCTTGGCTTGAAGTGTTTGGTTATTGTCCCTTGTGATATGTGAAATATCAATAGTTGATCTTCCTAAGCTTTGAACAGCGTTAAAGCTTTATGGACAGCGGGTTCTTTGCTCTAATTTTTGTTTGAAAGGCAAACTGCTTGGGAAACGTGACTGTATCTGTGAATGGCTCAGGAAACGTGCCTGTATCCAAGTTCCTGGCTGGTGCTGGTGATCAGTCTGATCTTCAGAAGTCTTGACCTGGGAGCGCGCCAGTGCAGGATAAACTAGGAGAAGTTCAGTTTTTCTACAACTAGCCAATGGAGCCAGCCTAAAAGTATCAACAATGACCTCATCTCATGAATTGCCAATTTTTTTTAAAGCTAACCATTTAAAAGCCAAGAAAGCTAGCCTAGCGAAGCGAAGCGAAGTCATCTTTTAGTCCTAAAGCGTCTTTCGCTAGATTTGGATGTCAAACGTGCTGTCTAAATGGAAACTGAAGGTCAAACATTACTTTGCTAGCCCCCTTGTCAAATGCACTTGCATTTTTCCATGGCAGTGTCTAGAATCAGCTTGTTTTGCGGTGCCCCGAATTAGGACCCCAGCATGAGCTGTTTCGCGCGTGAAAACTCTTGAGCCGTCAACTTGTTGCCCTCATGCCACTCGACAAGGTTCTTCAAGGTGATGCCATTCAGGAAGCCTCCAGGACTGGGTCCTTGCACTGTAACTGGGCCAACGGGTTGGGTTGGGCTGGCGCATGACACAGCTTGGTACACGTCCATGCATGTCAGCTGCCCATAACCAAGATGGACTCGCATTGACCCCGGCTTGTGCCGGGCAAATTTCATACTCATGGGAAGGCTGACTCCTTGTCCCATCATACTGGTGATAGCCGTCGCTCGACCTGAGTGTGACCGAATCTTCTCAAAGTCATTCCCCGGGTACTTCTTGGCAAAGCCCTTGCCCAGCTTGTTCACGGCAGACCACACACCATGGTAAGTGATCGGCTTGTTTTTCTCTTTCCTCTTGCGCTTCTTGCTTGGGAAAAGATGACCTTTGTCGGGTATTTTGTAGGTGTCCATGACGTTCCACGACCCGTGCCTGTTCTTGCCCATTCGCTTCCACACTAAACCTTCATCTTGCAATTTCTGAATGTATTCCACCTTTTCAGGTGTGATTGGGATGCTCCCCGGACTCTTTCCAGCCCCCTTGGTCTTTCGAATGCGAAGCTGCGGAGGATTGGCTTGCAAAAGAAGGTCTGACACCTTCAACGCGCAGGCCTCACCGCAACGGAGTGCAAAGAGCCCGGTAAATTCAATCAGAACTGCCATTTGGGTAGTGTGGTGTTCAAGCACGTATTTGACCCATCGCTGCCAATCGCGAGCTGACAGGGCTGGTGCCTGTCCCACTTTTGATTTCTGTTTCTTGGTGAGCTTGCTCCTCGCCATCTTTCCAGCCAGTCGCTCAGTCGCTTCCCTGCCACAGTCTCTTGAGATTCAAAGTGCGCGTTTAAATCAAAGAAAGCACAGTGAGGTTCCCAGGACTGTTCCCAGGTTCCCAGGTTCCCTGTTATTCATTTTTCCAAATTGGATAACTGGCGGCAAAGGCCTGACATTAAAACATGGAAAAGTTGGGACCTTATTTTTTTTCTGTTGCTAAAGCGTGTGAAAGCAATCATTGTGACCCCTCGCCTAGATCTACGGTCTTAGATCTCTGACCTTTCAGGAGGCGCTTGTGGCGAAGCCAAGTTTCTGGTTCATTGGTTTGGTGTTTTAGCGGAGTGTCAGCGCACAGATTTTGCCTTGCATTCTTTTGCTATCAAGCCATGCCCCTGAAACGTCAGTGACATGTATGTTGAATTCACGTATATGTTGAATCCACGTAAGTGACGCGTTTAGCTTTATCACCATGCCAACAACTGCCATGCACAGCAAGCGGCAGCGCCTTGTGCAACTTCTGAGACATCAACATGCAGCTTTGGGGCAAAAGAAGCTGGACCAAGTTACTTGGAAGCTAATCGTTTGGGGGAAGTTTGTGCATAGGTTTGGTTCAGCAGAGTAGATAGATTTCCTGTGTCTAACATTTGTGATCTTGTGAATTGCTCCACGTATTGAAAGACTGGGTGGGCTGGGTGAATTGCTCCAAATTGTGAAAGACTGACGTCAGCAAAATTCATGGACGAAAGCGTCCGCAAGTTCCCATAGTGGGGTCTGTTTGCATGAGCCGTGATGCCCTCAGCAAGCTTCACCCCGAAGGCATGTTGGTAGCGCTTAGATCCAACCAATGCAGCTTAGTTGCCACATGCCCATCGTCCTCCAGTGCCAATGACGCAACCCGGGACGACTCTGAGTCTGTTCCATGGGAGCTTTCCTGTATGTGAATAGAACTTGTTCAGAGCATTGCAGCGTTTAGTGCAGATTCAAGAGAAATCCCGAGCAGTGTAGATTCCATATTTGATCACTCCTATATAATATACAATTCATGTGATATGGGAGCACCATCTTTCAATGGACGCATGAAGGTTGTTTTGAAGGTGTTCACAAGTGGGCTTTCTTTGGATCATCTTCTCTTTTTGTTTTGCTCCGTTGTGAGGTTTTACCAGACCCAGATGAAGCAATCAGCAAGAGGACATGGGAGAGCCGAATGTATGAGGCTAGAAAGTTGCTTCGTATGGCCAGCAATGAGGTCATTGATCTGGACGCCAATGTTAAAGAGGTGGTGTTCCACCTTTGACCAGGTCTACTGACCATAGTCAGTATGTCAGCTGAACTTAATTTGACGCAGGCACTGACCAGGTCTGCTGAATCTAGCCAGTATGTCAGCAGGTCCCAAATTGATACATTTGCAATCATTTGCATAAATTGCGGGGAAAAAGTTCCAGCGAGTGAATCATCACACCACTTGTCAGACTTGTTAGACCGCAGCGCCAACCGCGCAATATGCCAGATTCACTTTGGCAAACTTGGCCGACAGTGTTGCCGGGGGCCTCGCTTGTACATTCCAGATTCCAAACCGGTTCCTTTTTGTTCACAGGATCCTTTAAACAGGATTGAACATTCTTTAAACACGTTTGGTTCCATTGAGACCTGACATTCCGTTTAGGGGAGATTCCGTCTTGCACCTGTTTGAAGATTCTTTGTTTCCGTAGAACGTCACCTCAAGCTTAAGTCTGCAGGTTTCAGGAGACTGACGCACCAATGGCAGCAATGAGCACTGATTTCCCGCGCCCTGACCTGACGCTGACGCTAAAGCAGGAATATGCCTATCAGATTTTGGCTGGCAACAAGGAGTACGAAAGCAGGCACTTGAAAGGAAACGGGAAACTTGCAAACTTGCAGCCAGGACAAGTTGTTTCGTTTCACTGGTATACCAGTGAACGGGTCATGGCACAAGTCTCGGAGATCTTGAAGTTCGAATCCTTGCAAGCCATGTTGACAGAGATCCATCCTTCAAAGTTTCTTCCAAGTGGGAACTTTTCAATCGCAGAAGCAAGTGAAGCTCGGATCATGAGAGTTCAGGGTTTATGCACTTCCTTGTCAGTTGTTATTGGTTCCTTTCATTGTGCTCGGTAGTGTCGCCCTCCTGACCTTTTTAGGAAGTCTACATGAAGATGCTCAAGATCAAGCCAAGCGAGGTGCATCCCATGCAGGAGATGATCGTCATGAAGCTCGTTCGCCCCAAGTATTTCAAATGTGTTCAGCCACAGAAGAAGAAAAGGGCAGCCACCGGTGATTTTGGTGACTCAGAGCCTTCAAAGAAGGCGAAGATGACAAACGCCTAAGAGTTTGCCAAACTCTTTATCTTTATCGGGGAATGTCACAGCCTAAGAGCTGTGCTGAATTTTGCCCATAGATGACATAGATGATAGCGATCTTAATTTTGGGGAAAGAAACTTCTGAGCTTGCTGCGAACTTCTTGCAGTGGAGTCGTTTAGTTTTGGTGTTTCTTCTGAGGTTTCATTCCCCACTACAAACAAAACAAACCGCTGAAGTCTTTGTCTTGTCGCACCTCAAACCTTGCCTTGAATTGTCTTTGCTTCCACATGTCAAACTTATGCCAAGTTGTTCACTGGTGACGGTGGTGCATTTTTATGTTTGGGTGTGGTAGCCATTTGGCGCAGCATGATTTGCAAAGACATAGGGGCTTCAGTAATTTCCTTGAAATCCGATGTGCCAGAGTTGGATGATCACCTGACAACATGCAAGAAAAATTGTGCTGGATGTTGTCTTGCGAAGAACTACCGCCACTGGAGACGCCATTTGTCTGACATTCCGTGGTTGGCTTTCAAAACCCACAGAGACGGGACTATTGGAGTTGGGTGCATTTTGTGTTCCTTCTCTGAGGCCAAAGGAGCATGCGGTCTTTTTGAATTGCAGCGATCCCAACTGAAGTTGACTAAACTTGAGCGCCATCAGCTGACGGAGTGCCACAAGAAAGCCTGGGCGCGGGCTTCTGAGGCTACGGGTCTCCCAGGCCCTCCAGTCACAGATTCATGCAAGGATGCCCCACCAGTTGAAGTCTTCCAAGCGGCGCTGAAAAGGCGGCTTGAAGGCCTTGCTTGTCAGTCAGGCATTCCAGACCATGGCGTTGGGGCCGACAAGTGTCGGCAACTGTCCTTTTGCCTCGCCGAGGCAAAGCGCATGATGGTCAGGAATTGGATCCTGGAGAGGTCAGTCACTATCGCCCTTCAACAAGACGAGCGACACCAACGTCTATTGTTGAGGTTCACTGCAGCGTCAGGTGAACTGGAAAGAAAATCTGGGGTGATCGGATTGGCCAAGAACTTTGGGAGCGCAGCTGGGTCAATCGCCAAGGCCACGGAAAGGATCATTCGCCAGTTTTGCACGCCTGGCAGTATGATCCCTGGTGGACCAGCTCAGGAATTGCCAGTCCACCAAGGCCTTTTGCAAGCGTTTCGCCAGAAAACTGAAGTGTTTGTGGCTGACAATGCAGGTGATGAGCAGAAGGCTAGTGAACTATTGAGGCACAAGATACTTGCAGAAGATGGCACTCCATTTCTAGCAAACCTTCGGCTGGGCTTTCGTGACTCTGCCCATGCATCAAGAAGAATCATCAAGCGACCGTTTGAAGCTGACCCAGCGCTCAGCGATATAATGAACTCAGTTTTCTTTGGGGCGCACAGTATTGTGGCAGCTATTGAAAATTCGATTCTTTTGAAGAACCGCCTGGAACATCATTGCAGCAAGTGTTCCAACTTGCCAAGCGTCAGATCCCTATCATTGGCCAAACAAAGGTTCGATTCCACCCAAAAGCCCATTGGGCGATTTGCGCTCTACTTTGTGCCCTTCCTCACCACAGTCATTGAGCTGAGCCGCGAAAGCCGGGGTGACCTAAACGGCATGAGAGCTTCGGCTTTTTTGGCTTACTGCTCAGAAGAGGTGCTGCTCCAAATCGCTATGATAGCTGACGCTGGCGACGAGGGCGGACAGCTAGTCCGTGCCCTAGACAAGGAGTTGCCAGCCTCTGAGGAATTGGCTTCAACTTTGAGCAGCTTTCAAATGAAGATTGCGT
Organism: Durusdinium trenchii; assembly: GCA_963970005.1. NCBI lineage: Eukaryota > Dinophyceae > Suessiales > Symbiodiniaceae > Durusdinium > Durusdinium trenchii. Next base: position 243,737 of record CAXAMN010003080.1, read on the forward strand.
GCTTGTTCGGTGATGAACCCGTGTGTTTGTCCACAGGCTACACACACCACATGATCCTGACACTCCAGGAGCGGGAGTACGTGTTGCCGACATTGGACGGCCGTGGGGTCCGGACGCTTGGGGGGCCAGGATCCATCACTGCTCAGATGGTTGAACAATGCTTGCGCCGAATGAGAGGCTGGGTGCAGCTGGCCAACGCAGTTATAGCCCATGAGTTTCCAGAGTGGGATTTGATCACATGCTTCCAGATCTTCAATGTCACAGCTGAGAGGGCGACTGTGACAAATCAGACCCGAGATTCCCACGTCCGAAGACTAGCAAAGTTTTTCAGTGTGGATTTGGTGCAATTCCGTGCGCAGCTGGATGATTTGTCAGCCATTGCACGAGTCTATTGCCAGAATTCTTCATGCACATCCCTTGCCGCGTGGCAGCACACCATCAAGGAAGTCTTGAGGTGCCCCAAGCGCCGAGCTCAGCACCCGTGTCACATTGTCCAGCCTGTTCTGGCCCGATGGGCTGGTTGGACTTCTTCATCATGCGGTGTTGAGCAGAGCTTTGGCCATAGCACACATTTTTCTACGGCGCGCCAGTCGCATGCTTCAGAAGCCTCGGAATGCAATGACATGACTTTAATGCTGGATCATGATGAAGCAGCTGAAGGAGAGCAGATTCGTTTAGCTATGCAGGTGTGGGTTGCCACCACGCTGAAAAGAAACAGAAAAAGAATTGCCTTATTAGAGTCTCATACCGGTTTCGTGTTTAAGAGTAGCAAATAACTTTCTTTCGTTTGTAAAGCTCGTTCACTCTTCTGACAGGTCTGGCAGCAAGTCTACGCGGCTCCAAGAGAGCACAAGCGTCCTCGGCTCGACAAGGGTGTGCCCCGGCGAGCAAAGAAGGAAGGGACTGAGATTGGATGGATTCGTGACCGGAGAAGTCAAGTTCAAGAGGCGATCCAGATTCACCATGGCCGCCCAGTGACTTTTGATGTGAACGATTTGCCTTGGGGAGATTCTCACAAGAAAGAAGTTGACTTTCAGAAAGATGCCCGATTGAAGCGGAAACTTCAGGCCCTCAAGGATGGCCATCTCCTCCCTCATGAAGCGGATGCTGAATTGGAATCCTTTATTCTACATTTGCACGCCAAGAAATCCGATCTTTTGAAGCCAGTGGATATCACAGAGAACGAAAAGAAGAAGAACAAGATCTACGCTGGTCCCCGAAAGCCTTTCTTCTTGCAAACTGATTGCTCGAATAGAGTGCGTGCCTTCTTATGCCCCGGTGTTGAGAGCTCACCAGTTAGAGAGCTTGGCTTCACAGTAGTGCGCGATCCCACTATGGCAGATGTCATTGTAGCGACGCAATTGAAGGCCTTGCCAGAGAAAGTTCATCTATGCGCCCTTCTTCGTGGTAGCTATGTTTTGGACACAGCCACGCTGCGTGGGGAGCAGGGTTTCTGTGTCAAATTCACAGGAGTGGGGTGCCTGCAGCGCTGTGTCTGGGCTACTTCTGACTTCAAGCAGGACCCTTGACGTTTTTGCTGTGGGCATGTGTGCGACAAAGTTTGATATTCCCAATGTAAGTAGTGTGACATCAGAAGCTGGATCTCAATGGTTTCCATTTTGACTTCATACTATACAACATGATTGCCAATCCTTGTCACCCCTTACCAAGCTTGCTTCAGGAGAAGCCCGACCTCTATAGTACCATGAGGACAGTTGTGGATGATTGCCTGGCACGATCTACATGGCAATGGTTGGACACCGTGGATGAGTTCCTGCAAGGCCGGGGAGTGAAATTCATCGCTCTGGTCACGCAAAGGCAGAAGGAGCAGCAGGTAGGGTGTTTGGAAAAAAGGTTCGTTTTGGGCAGATGGTTTGATTTTGGTAGGGTGTTTGGTTTTTGGGCCGTTTTGTTTGGATTGGAGTGTCGGGCTTGTTACAATAAGCTACATAAATCAAACCAATGCTAAGTTCCCTCGCCAGGTGCTGCAGTTGGCAATGCAGCAACGGAAGGTGTCTGTTTTCACATGGGAAGATGCTTTCAAGGCTTTTGCCACAATTGACCAAAATCTTTCTTTCATGGCCTGAAGGGGCCAAGGGGTTTGGCGCATCCAAAATGGATGTGGATGCTGACAGCGTGTGCAGCTCTGGGGAAAACAACAAGTAGATTATTTGGGAATTTGCTGTGGCCCGAATCAACACCTAGCTCTCAACACTCGTGAGCGCTAGTGAGTGTTGAGAATCACCCCCTAGCCCTCAACACTCGTGAGCGCTAGTGATGTTGAGATGAGTGGGTCAATTTGACCCACCCACCTGGGAATGAGTGAGCGCTTGTGACTACTGAGAGACCACCCCCCACCCAATGCAGCGTGCAAACGATGAGGCCTCACCCCGTGCGGCCTAGTCAGCGTCCGTGCATGGTCCCCAGGGGGCCCTCGGATGTCATGAGCGCTAGTGGATTGTGAGATGGGTGGGTCAAATCCACCCACTCACCTCAACGCCTTGTGCAAGTTTTTTTCATCATTGAGTGATTTGAGCTTGAGGGTGACATTAATGCGGCGTGCAATTTTTTCATCATTGAATGATTTAATGCGGGCGGCCGTTCATTCATGAGGCTTGAGTGGATCAAAGGTCAGGGTATTCGTTCCATTCATCATGGCCAACCGCCGCGGCGCTAAGCGCAAAGCGCATGAATCAGGGGATGTCTTGAGCTGTGGCCTCCCTTGCAGAACACGTCATGGCGCGCCTCCTGCAAATGCATCCCGCTCAAAATGCACAGGGTTTTGCTGGTTCTCTATTTGGTTTGGAGTGCCAAAGGACACAAAATAAATAGGGTCAAATGTATTACACAATCTGGTTCAGGAATTCTTTTGATGATAGCAAGTATTGATTTTGTGTCCTCTTGACCTGTCTTGGTGGTTTGGGCCTTCTGTTTTGGGAAAAGCAATTTTCCGGAGGTGGCCTGTGGCCTTTTCAACTAGAAGCTTTCAAAAATTGTCTTTTGGGGTCTGTTGGCTCATGTTTGTTTGATGGCTCAACTTTGCATTCGGTTTGATGGGACCATCGGATCGCAGATAGGTCATTTCCCACTTTGTCCGCCAAAAGCTTCATAGCAGGAATGATTTTCTGAAGGGGTGGGCATGATGCAAGAGACGTTCAATTACATATTAATTTGGGGCCACCGATTTGAGACGTTTTGAGTTGTTCTTTTTGGGAGATTTTTCACCCGACTCAGGCTATCAAAGTGGGCACTGATTTTTCAGGCCTCGGAAGCTTCGAACTAGCAGCCACACGTGTCGCGGCTGTTCTCGGAAGGACAGTGGACATCTGTTTTAGTTGTGACACTGATCCCCATTGCCAACAGATGCTCTTGGAGAACCACTGCCCTCTGACCTTCTTTCCTGACATCACACAGCGCGACAACACGAAAGCCGCTGCCGTTGATTGGTATGGGGCAGGGTTCCCCTGCCAGCCGTTCTCATCCGCAGGCTTGGGAATGGGGATACATGACTTGCGGCAGAGAGGACTGCTGGTAGCTGATTCTTTGGCATATGTGGAAGCGAAGAAACCGTCGTTGGTCATCTATGAGAATGTGACTGGCATCCTGCAGAAGAAGCATGCCGAGCTGCTGCAATGGGTGCTGACATCATTGAAAGACATGCAGTACAAGGTTCACATGACCACCCTTGACACAGAGGATTTTGGAGTCCCTCACCATAGACCCCGGGTTTACATCGTGTGTATCAAGACTTCATGTTTGAGAAGGTCATTCGCATGGCCAGCTCCTGTGGCGTGTGTCCCGCTTGATGAGTTTCTGGGTGGTCATGACAAAGCCCCGGGCTATTTGCTTGTCGTTTAGTAAGTTTTGGAAATGGTTCCGTGTTCTTTGCGAGCGTTCCCGCTTGGGGCGCACTCTTGATTCAAGATGTCAGCTTGAAGGCTTGAAGTCAAGAAACGTTCACCTTTCAATGATGTTATCTTTCATTTTTAAGGTTCACTACCTCTCAAGAAGTACGCGCGCCCACACATGAATGTCAAGGAGGCCTACACCCGAATCAGGGCTTCAAAAGGCAACCCTTCGAAAGAATGTTGGACGATTGATTGCCAATGCTCATTGAACTTTCTTGCTTTGCGGCAGAACAGCTCGCCGTGCCTGCTGCATAGCCGGTCTTCACCGCAGAGCTATTGGTGCAGTGCTTTGGGCAGGTTTTTGACCACAGAGGACCGCATGAAATTGCAGGGCTATGTGTGCAGCGCGAAGAGGGCGCCGGACAATGCGATGAACAAGATGCTGGGCAATGCAATGTCTGTGAATGTAGTTGAGGCCGTGTTGCTGCAAGCAGCGTGGTCCATGGCCCTCTGTTAGCGGCTTGTCGTGACATAATGTCTAATTCATGAAGTATCAGGCGATGCAACAATTCAGACCAGACAAGTGGCGCGCAAGCAAGGTGTAAAGTCTTGCTGGGGACGAAAAGGCTGTCTTTTTGGTGACCGACACAGATGTGCCCAAAACATTCTGCAGGGGCTTGGAAATCCAAATTTTGGGGCGTTGTTCACTTTGTGACATGTCCAATATTTGGGGCCTGGAAATCCAAATTTTTGGGCGTCACTCACTTTGTGACATGTCCAAAATTTGGGGCCTGGAAATCCAAATTTTGGGGAGCGTCATTCATTTGGTGACATGTCCATAATTTGGAAAGTGATCTTTTGATTGGACGTGCCGCTTTAGGCTTTTGTGTGGGGCTCACGCGACGCTCTACGTTTTGTTGCCATGCCGCCAAAAGGATCTAGGAAGAAGAAGAACGATCCAGCGCCCACGGCCATTGTTGAGGCCAGCGCGGCTCCAGCCTTTGTGGTGCCTGATTCTTCGGCTTCACACCCTGCAAACATCAAGTACTTGGACAATTTGGCGCGAGCGTGGACTACCATCACCAACCATCCAATCTTTCAGAATGTGACCACCATGGACCCCTACCAGATTGATGAGGCTTCATCCTCGTTAGGTCTTGTCGTTTGTGTAGCTCCCGGGTCTTCCCAGTAAAGTTTTCAGCGTGGGTGGCTCACGCACAGGAAATGGGTTTCATCGTGTCACAGCATTTCATAGGGTCAGCGTTCGTCCTCTTGTGCAGGTCGGGGGAGAGGAGAAGTCCGGTTTCCAGGCGGTCTATGATGATGCTTCCTTCAAGACATCCATGGGGAAAACAAAGCAATATGCCTGTGGGGGCAACTTGGCGTGGATCAAGATGGGGTTCTCTACATCGCCAGGTGTGCCCTACAATGAGAACTCTGTCCGCAAATTGAAGGATTACTACTTCAAAAAAGCTGAGGCACCCCAACGCTTCCCAACATTGATCATTGTCGCTGTGTCAAACCAGCAGGCGAAGGACGGAGTGATGAGTGAGAGAGGTGCTTTAGAGGCTGTGTCGCCGCCGGAAATGGTGCACGCCTTCATCTTGCGCCTGGAGGATCTTGTCAGCGGCAATGCCTCAGATGATGTGCTGTCAGGTTGGCTCAGGATCATGCTCAGCACGATGTTCATGTTTGAACTTCTCCCGACTCTTGACAGCCGGTCAGCCCGTTCAGACAGCTTGCGTGAGAATGCTGTGGCGGACTACCATGGCTTTGCTTGGACTGTCTTGCAAAAGGTGTACCATCTTGGACTTTTCAAGCAGCGAAAAGAAAAGGACTTGGGCTCATTGAGCGCTCAGCGGATTGCGCAGATCTACAACCAGGACACTGGGTAATCTTTTTGTGATCTGTTCTTGCAACCAAGGACCTCTGGATTCCCAAGAGAGTTTTGTATATTCTTGACCATGTTGAATTAAGTCACAGTGGTTTTAGATTTGCCGCGCCCAAAGGAGAGATCCACGGCAGAAAACTCAGAGGCTATCACCGAAAGCTGGGTGGACCAGGCCATGACCGTATGGAGCAGGATCCTGGCTAACCCAGATATGTGCGAAGTGCTTGAGCGTTTGGACCGGGAGTATGGTCATGATGCCCCGCTAAATGGCATCGTGCAGTACCAAATGCTTATCAGCAAGACCCGCACGCCGGACCGGGAACGCGAAATAATTTCAAATGCATTTTTTCAATTGCACTGTTTGTTCTGCGCGCGCACCATGAATCATATGAAGTTTTGGACTCCCTTGCAGGAGGTGCTGCTGTGGTGTTTGAGATGCATTGAAATGTATTTCAGCAGCGGTTTCTTGGTCAAAGGAGACCTTACAACCAGGCAGATTAGCGCAGTTGGTGGCAACAAGGGCATCATCGACCTTTTTATGTTCAAGAACGACTTGCTGAACCATTTGCTTGGCGCCTTTTTGGATGAGAAGGTCTTGGCAGATCCGACGCGGAAAGCGGTCCGAATGGCTTTTCAAGACCATGCCAGTCATCGCAAGCTGTTTGGCTGGCCAAAGGATGCAGAGCAGCCGGACTTGACGTGGAATGCTAGCTGGCTGGAGAGTGAGCGTTCAGTGCTTTTGTTGATCGAGGCGTGCCCGTTGCACTGAGATATTTATATATATATATAATAAACTTGTCTCAATGTTTGATTTCAAGGGATGGACTTGACCAGCCTTGAAACGCTTCGAACGCTAGCTGCTAGCCCTTGTGGGCTGAAACCCTGCCAGGGCTTGGTGTTCAGCAATGGCTATGACCCGGTCCTGAAGCAGGCGCTAAAGAACAGGAAGACCATTTCCGAAGCGCTGGAGTACGGTGGAATCAACGAGTTGGTTCAGGACGAGTTGGTTTGCTGGTCAGTGTCAGGTTGGCAATTTTCCTCTTAGAGTTGGCCTCATTTTATAGTGGGGGATTAAAAGCGGGGGGGTAGCGGGGCCATTTTGCATTTCTGAATAGCCAACGCTGACATGGCCATGTCAGGTATGTCATTTGCACATGTTTCAAAGCAAAGAAATAATGTTGGGAATGGGTTGGAAGATGTTTGAAGGATATTGACAAGCAAATTGAGAAGGAGAAGCGTGATGCAGGCCAGGTGGTGACAGGAACGGCTCCACAACCAGCAGATGTTACTATGGAGGATCTGCCAGAGCACATTCTGACCACTGGCATCGAGGCGCGCTTCTCCTTGAACGTCGTTTCAGTTATGTGTTGAATTTCAGTTCGCCGGTTGTAGCTCCCCTCGCTGGTGTGCTAGTTGGTTCAATGTTTTAACATGTTGAGGACCTGGAGACAAACAGCGACAAGATTCTCAAGTACAAGTCAATTGCAATGACTATGGTGAAGCAAAGAGTCAAGCTAGTAGTGGAACCTGTCAGCGAGACGGCCTTTGCTACCATGCTGAGCGATGCAGAGATTGGCAAGCTTCGGGGCACCCAGGAGCGCAAGATCATGACGCTGTACGATGTGAAGAAATCAGGTGAAAGCATAACCGCGCCTCACCTGAGACCAGCTCCCTTTCGCAAAGAGCACGGCCAGAAAGTGGTGAGATCGTTCCTGCAAAGCCGCGGTGGCATGGAGCTTCATGAGCATGACCTCATGTTCTTCTTTGACGCTGGCAAGCACGGTTCCTTGACTTGCGCGACACAGGGTTACATGAGAGGAGGTTACGTGAGATGTGTTGGTAGCATTTCCTCTTTTGGACATCACTACTGGTAGGTGCACTTCCACGCCAGGCCTCTCAAGTCCCCATATGCCACCAGGGTCAGTGACTTGTGAAGCATTTGTGTGGAAGGCAATGAGCGAGCTTTCAGCACGCTTTTCTCCACAGATGATGGGAAGCGCATCCAGCATGAGAGGCGCACAATCTTCTTGACCTACTCAGAGGAGAGTCTTCGTGCTCGTCGTGGGCTGGTGCGGGGCATGGGCTGCCTCCATCAGGCCTGTGTGTTTGAGACTTGCCCCTGTGTCATTGAGTTAGGCTTGCCAGCGCCAGGGTTTACCAACAGCCAATTTGTGATTCCTTTGTCAGTGTCTTGAACGACACATGTTTGTGCTCCTCCGTGAATCTTTCGCAAGGTGGAGATGATGTATGTGTTTAGCCGGAGCAACCTGGAGATGCCGGAAGTGAAACGGTCTATCTACCCGGGAAGCAGTTCCGGCGATTTGGTGGGGCCAATAAATGTCGAGAAGTTCCAAGACAGGCACTGGCAGGTCACGGAGGAGGAGAAAAAGAAATATTATGGAGCTTTCAGAATTGCTGTTGGAGGAACAACCGACAAAGATGCATTAGAGAGCGGCAAACGCCAGCAATTCAAGCGTTCTGAGCTGGCGCGAAAGCCGCCTGGCTTGGACGAGAGTGTCCTCTTTGAACCCATGGCGTACAGCGGAATGCCGCCAGAGTTTTTCAAAGATATGCTGCATGTGTGGAGCCCGCGCGCAGTCATTGACTTCACAGCCTGCGACCTCACCGCTGCCATGGTTTGCTTGGAGGCCAAGCTCCCCTACCTTGGAGTTTGCTTTTCGGAAGCACATATGGTTGCAGGCTACCGGCACCTCAGTCAGATGGTCTTTGATGCCATGTGTGACGAGTCCAATGTGTTGCATGATCCGAAGCTGAGCGCCATTGTGCACACGATGAACGGGGGCGACGAAGATGGCACGAAAAAGAAACCCTCCAACAAGAGAAAGGCTGCTCCCAAGAATGCCGCCACTGTGCCTGCCACTGCCGGTAGCAGTGATGGTGGCGCAGGTGCTGATGGCGGATCAGGTGATGGTGCTGGCGGTGCTGCCGGCGCTGGCGGTGCTGCCGGCGCTGGCGGCGCTGATGGTGGTGACGCTCAGCCGAAAAAGAAGCCAAAGACCAATGCAGGCGGTTCTTCCATAGATCAGTTGATGACCCAGCTCAAAACCCTGCGAGAGCAGTGAGTGTCTCTCAAGCAGTGGGCCTGATGAAGATTCTTGAAGAGTCTGGGGGTAGGCCCAAGACCATTGAGAGCTTGCGCTTGCGGCAGGGGTCAAAACATGCTTTCTGGCTCTATCCTGTATGGACCAGGGTTGTTATTTTCTTGCTGGCTGGCACCTTTTTCTCGCATCGGGTTCGTTGAGTGAGGATATCACATTGGATCGTTTAGTTTTTGACTTGTGCAAAACATGTGAACATCCATGTGCAAAGCCAGTATACATATTTGTAGGCATCATGTGGTTACGTCGGTTCAAAATCAATACATATATATATATACATACAGAGTTGGGGCATGGATGGGTCTTTGACAAGTGTGTCCCCCGTGTTATCTTCATTTCTGATTTTTGGTGAGCGCCTGGTGCTGCTTTTTGGGAGGCTCTTCACATGAAGAAATAGAAACTGCACGGGTGGTTTGTGAAACACTTGTGGCACGTGTTGTTTACACCTTCGCTTTCCCATCCCTCCTCACAAACTCCCAGGGCCTTCTCCGGGCGTGAAGCCAGCGGAGGCCGCCAGGGAAACCTGCAGATGCGCAAAAGATGTGCTTTGGATTCTCACATTCTTCGAAAGCTCTTGGAATTTCAATGATCTTGGAGCTTCAAACATCTTTTCCGAAAAGATGTGACTCAAAACATCTTGGAGTTTCAATCGGCCCAGGTGTTGCAAGATAGCTAGACGAGTCGAGCTGCTTTAACTTAAAGGCTTGCCTTGAAAAGCATGTACTGTATAGAGGTCTCAGGCCTCAGGTCTCAAGTGTTTTTCGGGCTCCTTTGACTTGTGTGATGGTGGCCAGGAGCTTCAAGCTCTCTTTTCCTGGCTCCCTGGCAATGAAAGCGTTGTGATGAGCGTGATAAGATTTGTTTCAGTCTGAGTGCAGCTGCAAACAATGTTTTGTTGTGGCCCAGCAGTGCAAATCTAGCAAATAGAAATATGACCACTGTAAGCTATGAACCATGTTTTTTGTGGCCTAAAAGTGCAAATCTAGCGAAGTCATCTTTAGGACTAAAAGATGACTTCGCTTCGCTAGGCTAGGCTAGCTTGGCTAGGACTAAAAGATGACTTCGCTTCGCTACGCTAGCTTTTGACATATAAAAATGGTAGTTATATAAATGATTAGCTTAAAATGGTCTTGTTTGTGGGATATGTGTGTGTGTGCGTGTTATACTTCTAGCTGCGCATTACATTACTTCATGCTTCGCTTTGTGCTAGCGTTTTGTAGTGCTACTTCGCTAAAACATGTCTGTCTTTTTGCGCGCATCACTTCGCCAGTTTTTTTAGCTTTAAGTCTTGGATTCGTTGGTGTGTTATTGCTACTACTTGAGCACGCCCAGGTTCATGCCTGATGGTGAGCAAAGAGGCCTGCGCTGGTGCGGAGAGGGAAAGCCCAAAAGGTGTTTAGGCTACCGCGTTCTTCCAAAACTTGGAGCATGAAGCTTCCAAGTTTTGGTCCTGCTTGAGGTGCTTGGTCCGCAGAAGCTCAAGGATAAGCTAAGATAAGTTCAGATTTTCTACAACTAGCCAATGGAACGAACCTAGAAGTATCAACAATGACCTCATCTCATGGAGCGCCAGTTCTTCCTATTTAAAGCTAACCATTTAAAACTAGCACCATCCACTTGAAACTAGCACTTCTACAAGACTTAACGTCTCTTTTACTGAGATCCAGGGCGAAACAGTGCTGCAGGTGGAGAAATCCTGCAGGCTTGAGAGCAAACACAACATCCCAAGATAGAACGAACAATAATGAACAAAGCTTTCACATCAGCGCAGTGCAAACATGGACAATTAAAAGAGGTGGCCCTTTTTCCACTCACGGCCCTCACGCCCCTTAAGGGTCAATGGCGTTCCACAGCTCATACTTCAGCTTCTCCACAAGATCACCAAACCTCAGCTACAGGAAGCGCAAGCTTCAGACAAACACAGCTCAAAAGCGTCCCGTACTTAGCCTACAAAGACAAAGATCATAGAGGCCTGAGGGACGTTCAGGAAAATATGATTGAAGCAACTCCGAGTCACTCTTGATGCCGTCCGAAGGTCGCTTGCGGGCGGTGGCGGCTGACGTACGCCAACTCAGAGCATGTGAGACAGCGTCAAAGTCATTGCTGAAGAGAGTTTCAAATCTATCGAAAAGAAACTAACGACTAATGACGAGTAGTTTGACCTTCATCCCAAGATCCAAGATCAGATTAATGACAACTAATGACGACTAATGATCCAAGATCAGCCAAGACACTGCCTCATCCCACCACATCCAGCCAGCCACCCGCACCATCGCCGCGACCACTTGCGGCGATCTGTGGAAGCCGCTGTTGCAGTGGCAGAGCACTTGCCAACCATCCTGCAAGCGCTCGAAGGTCGTCTTGAAGAGATTGATCAACCTCGAATTGGGGCGAGATAGGTGGACCCGACCCTTTCCCAATCATGTCCATCTCAAATGGCTGAAACCCTTTTCTTTTGAAACCAAAACTTGGCCAACCCAAGTTTTGGAAGACACCCAAAAGACATTTTTCATAGTCAGGAAATTGCAACACATGGAACAAACCATGGAAAAACATGGAAAACATCCGACAATCATGTCATGTTGTGAACCAAAATGCCCAACCAAGTCTTGAAGTAGATCACCAAGGCGCTCTTCTTCTTGGTGTGCATGCTTGAAGTTCGGGTTGAAGAACTCCAGGCGCACCTCCAAGCCCGCGCACTGCCGCCGAAGCTCCTGCAACTCCTTGATCGCGGTCTCGTGGTTCTCTTCCCTGATCAGAATCAGGAACATAATCCAGGATCAGAATCGAACGACAAAACTGCCAGTGTGAATGAAGACAACATCGAAAACAAATCCAACAAAGTTTCAGATAAATCTAAGCTCATCCAAGTTTCTCAGGTGACTGCGAATTGATGATGAAGAGCTTCGCGCCATCTGCCAACTGATCTAGAGAGCGGTAGTCAAATTTCCCACTCAAGAACACGTGGATGCCACCGTTGCCAAATGGGATTTTTGACCTGAGTTGAAAGATTGAGACTCGAGACTGCACCAGAAAAGAGGAAGAAGTAGTAGAGCAGAAGAAGAAAAAGGAGAAAAATAAGAAGAAAAAGAACAAGAGAAGATCACGCGCACGGACCCCTTCCTTTAGCAAAATGAAAAATGTGAGACAAGCAAATCAGGCCAACCGAGCTGCACATAGTTGCCAGTCCTGTCCCAGAACTTGTCAAGCGTCATGGCAACCTCCTCTGATGTCTCCTGTGCGAACGTTTGAGTCTTGCTGGGATGTTCATTTGTGCGACCTGATCTTGAACCCCAGCAAAGGCCTACTGTAGATTAGATGATTTTTGACAAACAACACCTTCACACGCATGTTCTCGCAACCAATTATTTTGTCATCAAATGCCGCGGCATAGTGCCAGTCCTCCTCCACTTCAAGGATCACAGGCTCTGGGGCCGAAGCAGGTTCTGCTGAAGGGGCCGAAGGTGCCGGAGGTTCTGATGAAGGTCCACTAGGTCTAGCTGCAGATGAAGGGGCCGAAGGTGCTGAAGGTGCCGAAGGCGCCTGATCAACTAACTCACTTTGAACCAGTAAAACCCACAGTTGACCCACTCAAGGTAAAGTTGATCCCACGAAGCGTGTAAGGCTGACAAGCCACTACCCGGCCCACTGGGAGAGGCCCCGCTCCAGGACTGGAAGCAGCATTGGAAGGCACCGTGGTCTCCTTGGATCATCATTGATCAAATGGGCCGCCATCTAGTTTCATGTTTTCCAAACCTCACATGTTCGTTTTGATGATGGCCTTGGAGAGGCTACAAAGGCGAGGAAAAAGAACAATTAATGGAAAAACAAGTGAAAAGATCATGAAGCCTGGTGAAAGAAAAGGACCGTTGCATGCATTCAATCTTCAGTTTACAAAAGAAACTTCCTTTCAGTTTCATACACATTATGAGCTTACCCGTGCATCATGCAGGCGGGATGCGTTCCATGAGCCTGTAGCTATTCTTCTCTCGAGACGCTCTTTGTCCTCAGGAGACACAGAGTAGACTGGTTGTTTGATGCTATTTGTACGCCAAACTTAGTAGAGATTTGTTCTGACAACACAAAATGGCAGCAGCTGAAATAATGCCGACAAGGTTCCCGGTTCTTGTGGTACTGGCTTTTCTTCACAAACCCAGGCGGTGCTCTGTGAGGTCGCGAGGGATCCATGGCCACGTGGCTTGAAAAGAAGATTGCAACCAAAACTTGGGAGATTCCATTGTTGCCAAGTTTTGAATAGCAAAACTTGGGACCAAGTTTTGGATTCCATGATTTTGTTGAATTCCAAATCTTGGAATGGCCAAGTCTGGGGTTGTATTTTATTGTTGATGACAAGTGGTGTGTTAATGAAAAGTGTCAATGTTAATGACCGGTGATGACTGATGACAAGTGATGTGATTCTTGTGAAGCCCAAGTGATGTGTTCATGACAAGTGTTGATGTTAAAGACAAGTGATGACAAGTGATGTGATTCTTGTTCTTGTACATATGTTAATGGCAAGTGATGCGTTAAGCACCGTTTCAAGTGGTTGATTTTTTTGGTGTGCTGCTAGATGCTTGTAGGAAACCTTTGTTGGAGATTCACCGTGCTGCTTACACGGTTGCTGAAAGAGTGAAACAGCTGACGGTGAACTGACCATGCAAGCTGACAAGTTGACCAGCTGCAAACTGCAATGCATACCATGCAACCTCACAAGTTCAAGATTGACTTCAAGATTGAGTTGACAAGTTGTTCACACAACCTTGAGTTTGACCCCAAGGTCCTGCAGCCCACAATGATGATGCCACCACCATTGATCCAGCGCCTGGGGCCCAGCTTTTTCTGATTCAACTATTCCACAAAAGACATCTACAAATAAGTGTGCGCTAAGTATTGAGGGCCGAATTTGAATTTGCTAGAAGCCATGAGCGGACATCTGAAAGCAGCTGAACAAGAATGACAACGAGTCTGAGTGAAATCAGGTTGAGTGAAGTGAAGTGAGGGTGAATCAGGACACAAAACAAACCACCTAATTAATCATCTTGAATGAATTCTTTGTTTGGCCAAGCCAAGGAATTGCACATGTGAAAAAACCATGCTCTGAATGGAAACTCGGTTCAAGGCTTGAAGGGTGGTGAACTAAGCGTCGAACTGCACCCCCGAACAACTTTAAGTTGAACTTCCCTCCAAAACTTGGCGGTGCCAAGTGTTGGTGAGTAAGTTCAACTTTAAGTTAAACTTTTCCTCCAAAACTTGGCGGTGCCAAGTTTTGGTGGGCAAGTAAGTTGAACTTTCCTGCCAAAACTCGGTACCAAGTTTTGGTGGGTAAGTTCAACCTTTAAGTTAAACTTTTCCTCCAAAACTTGGCGGTGCCAAGTTTTGGTGGGCAAGTAAGTTGAACTTTCCTTCCAAAACTCGGTACCAAGTTTTGGTGGGTAAGTTCAACTTATACTCCAAAACTTGGGTTCCAAGTTTTGGTGCGGTTAAGTTCAACTTCATATAAGTTGAACTTGCCCTCCAAAACTTGGTGTTGGCCAAGTTTTGGTGGGTAAGTTCAACTTATATGAAGTTCAACTTAAAGCCAAGATTTGGTTCCTCCAAATCTTGGGTCGTGCAGTCCACAGAGAGTCCGGCAAAAAAAATGTCAGGTCCCAGAAAAAGGAATGCCCTTCTCAGGGCTAATCCGCTTCGCAGCGGGGCCTAAATGTTTCTTATTTTCGCGCCTTGAGATCGTCGTTCACGAAACCTTAGAAATCCTTAGTGCGGCCCTTAGTCAAATCCTTAGTCATTCCTTAGTGCGGCCCTTAGTGCTCTTGGGATCCTTAGTCCGGCCCTTAGCATGTTGAATCCTTAGTCTTCCTTAGTAGTTCGGCAGTTCCTGACCATCCTGAACTCAGAGCACAGTTCATAAAAGCAAAGAATGCGTGAGACAATCGGAAAAGCAATAAAGGCATGTTTTGGAAAAAACGGTTCTCCAGGGAATCCACATGCAATTTTCTTTTGTGTCCTTACTGCCAACTTGGCTGCAGCAAGTAGTACCGAAACTATCTTTATCCTGCTCTGCTAGTTTGCCCGATGGGAAAAAATCAAACTCTGACCGATTTAAATCGCAAAGCCAGACGACGTCGTGAGCAGCTTGAGAAAGAGAAGAACAAGGCTGAAGAAGATCGCGCTGCGCTAGTAGCAACACAGGAGGAACTTCAGCAGGAAAAGGCTACAACAATTGTTTTGGCGGTGCAGAATGAGCAGCTGAAGAAACACGTAGCGCACCAGAAATCAGAGAATGACCAGCTGAAGAGTGAGGTGTTGAACAAGAAAGAAGACAATGTGACATTGCTGAACTTGGCGTGGCAAGCCAAATATGCTCTTGAGGATGAGAGGGCAGCGAGGAAGGCAGGCGCAAAGTGGAAAGAAACATTCCTGCATATTCCGTTTTGGTTCACGCTAAGCTAAAAAAAATTGTTTTTACGCAATTTGTCTGAGGGATTTCATTCTTCTTTTCCATTCCAGGTGGTCGAGGCGGAGCTTCTACAGACTGTTGCTTCCACTTCCTCTTCATCTTCACATCGGCAGCGGCCATGCCCAAGCGTTCCTTGCTTTCAAACTTTGTGAGTTGGTTGCTCTGGTTCTTCTACGTTTCTGTTTGCTTGTTGATTTGCTCCTTTTGTGTTTGTTGGCACCATCTTAGGGATTCTAGTATCTAGTAGTGTATCTAGATGGTTGGCAGGGGGAGCCTTTCAATCTTTGATGTTTTTTTGGTGGTGAGGATTCAAAGAAGGAGCCTGAAAGCAAGAAGGTGAGGAAGAGCTGACGGGCGGCGCTGAAGCAGCAACGGTAAGAAAAAATGAAGTCAGCGGCCTGCTTGGTTAGACGGTGGCATGTGCGTGACAAACGCGGGATTTATGGGCATCACAAAGTTGCATTCTAGCCTGTATGGTGAAACTTCTGAGTTACTCAAATTGTCAGAATATGTCAGAATCAATTGGCATCATGTTTCTGTAGTAAGGTCACGCGTTGCTCGCCTTACTGTTCCCTCACCTTTTTCCACTTGGGAATCGATTAACTGAAAACCAATGTCAGAGTGTGTGTTTTTTTGCCCTGGGAGCTCAAAGGCTGGGAGCTCAAAGGCAACCACTCAGTGTTAGCTTACCCAGCAAACCCTCTTGATTGCTAGTTTTTTTGGCTGGGCCCTTTGGACCTCAGCTAAAAGTGAGCCAGTTGTGGTTGAGCCCAGAAGGACACCGGCGCAATGTCTACTCGATGGGGGGTCCTGGCAGATGGTCTTTGATCGACCCAGTTGAGAAGGGCATGCAACGGATCTTCGTGCAGGACAAGGCGGCTCCACTCGGGAAAGTGAGGGTGCTTTCCGGCGAAGAAGTGTGGGTCCTGCAGGGCAGGCGACCGGACGAGTGGCACGACCTCGTATCCCAGATTGGAGAGGTGGAGGCTGAGAAGGAAGGATGTAAGACCACTGGACGCAGGACTGCCCTCAACCTCATCGGGGTCGCGGCGGAGTTGGCAAAGGAGGCCAGGGAGACCAAGGCTGGCATGTGCATTGACCGGGAGGATTACAAGACCCTCGGTTCACTCCTGCAATGGCTCCGTAGATGGAGAAGAGGGGACTTCGGAAGAGCAGCGCCAGACCGCAAGGCAGGAGGCTTCGCGGAAGGAGTTGGGCAAGTTTGGTTCTGGGGTGCGGACCTATGGTTGAGCGCCCTGGAGATCGAGATCGGCAGCTTCGAGGGCATCGAGGAGAGGAGATGCGGAGGGCGCCGACAGGGTCCAGTGAAGATGGTTGTCGAGGATGGTGGACATTTTGTCGACTTGAACCCCGACTTCAACCCGGACATGGAGATTCAGGCACAAATTGCATGAGGAGTGGCTAGAAGCACATCTCACAGGTGACAAGGCAGAGAGCGTGCAGAAGGCCTACCTGTCTGCCTGGCACAAGTGGTGTGATTGGAGCAAGAGGCAGGGACGGTTGTCAGTTGGGGGCGACCCGATTCAGAATGAGAATAAGGTCCTCGGGTACCTGGGCTACCAGGCTGGCTGGGAACTTCTGCAGCCACAATGAAGCAGGCTGTCTTGCGATCAAGGATGCACATAAGAGGGCAGGGCACAGGGACACCACCACGAAGATGCACCGGCTGTGGATTGTTCTCAATTCGCTGGAGAAGCACTCCGTCAAGCGCCCAAGACGGTTGGGAGCCACCGTGCAGATGCTCAAGTGGCTTGGCGCGCAGTTGGCAGCAGGAGCGGAGTCCATCGGGGAGCTCAAGGTGGATTGCCGAATGATTCAGGCGGCCTGGTTCTTCATGCTTCGAGCCCGGGAGTTTGCCGATTCAAGTGGAGTTGATGAGGAGATGGTGGTCAGGGGGCAGGATTCTGTGATCAAGCGACACTGGAGATCCAGAACCTGCTACAGAAGGCAGCCAAAGCCTTGGGCCTACCTGCCGAGAGGTTCCAATCGCATTCGCTCAGGATTGGGGGTGCCTCGGCTTTGTATCAAGCCACGGGCGAGATCGAAGTTGTCAAGAGGACGGGAAGGTGGACGTCTTCGGCGGTTCAGCGCTACCTCCATGACTCCGGAGACGTGCTGGCGGGCTTGGCAAAGAAGATGGCCACGGTCGACCAGCACGTGCGCTACACGTAGTGGGAAGCTTCGCCTTTGTCCTGAAGGCAGTGAAGTGGGGTGGTGGCCAAGGCCATAGATGACAGAAGAAGTCACTGGCCAAGGTACCAACTTCAGTGCTTCGCAGCAAACAAGGGCGAGCGCTATGCACTTAAGATTTCCGATGTAAATGGATACCCCAAACCTTTCAACATCGATGACCCTGGGGATGACCCTCGCAGATAGAGTATGGGCCTTTCAGAAAGCAGGGAAACATATTCTAACTGTCAGTCCAAAACCAGGATACCTTGCAGAGACAAAGCTAGGCCTCCAAA
>CAXAMN010003080.1:261547-295627 GCA_963970005.1 Durusdinium trenchii
CCCCCTAATAGCGATGGCGAGCGATGGCCTCCAGCTTAAGACCGATGGCCTCCAACCAACCTACAGTAATAGCAATGGCCTCCAACTTATGAGCGATGGCCTCCAACCTAATAGCAATGCAATGGCCTCCAACCTAAGAGCAATGGTCTCGATGGCCTCCAACCTAAGAGCGATGTCTTTATATTCAACTGCATGTGGTCTCCAGCCTCCCCCAGGCTTTATGTAAAACCATATTCTAACTGCATATAAATAAAAACGTATTCTAACTGTCAGTCCGCCATAGTAGGTAGATGTCGTCACTGGATGTGTGTAAACTGGTTTGTGTAAGTCAAATGCATTTTTTTGATTTTGTATGTGGATAAACAATTAAACAATTATAGAACTGCAAAAGAATGCAGTGAACATCCTGGCTCGACAAATTTGATTTCAAATGTGCGTACAGCTGTGTATCACTTTGGAAGCTGCGGCTTCATGTTTTTGTTGCTTTTGTTTTTGCGACACCAAACTTTGGAAAAAAACATGCAAAAAGACAAGTTGTGGCTCCACGAGTTAGCAAGATGGCCATGAATCTATGCTCTGCAGTCTTGACACAGACACACTTGAGAAAGAACCCCAAGGAGCAAGTGTTCTGTGTGGATCTCGGTGTGCATTAGCCCTTTAGAGTTAGTTAATGCAGACGACCTCAAACCTGAGAAATGGCCCTGTGCAAACGGAACGGCAATGAGTCAAAAACACACAATAACTGCTGTGATTGCAACCTCTTCAGATTTTGTCCCAAGAACCTCATTCGGATGTGTATGCACATTCATCAGATTCTGTGCAATTTTTTACAATAATGCTATTGGCTTTTGGCAGGTACTCAGCTCTTCTCTCTTATTGTGACCAGGGAACGGGCAAGTGCAGACCTTGGTAGGCGTTGGTAGACCTTCCATCTTTTTGATCGTATTCATCTCATGTTCTATTGTCCGGGAATCGAAAGCTGTCACTGTCCTGTGTGGAGGTACTGGAGTCTTGCCCCGGCGAACGTTGTTGGGCACCTCAGTCAGGAAGCTGCTGGTTTAAAGTCTACGGTGGAGGGAAGCCGATTGAGTGAACCCTTTGGCGATGTTCGCGGTAGTTCGCCAACATGATTTTGATGCTGCAGGCATGTAGAATGCAAAAACTTTGCAGGTGACCAAAGCACCCCTGTTTCGCTTGCTTGTACCTCAGTTCTTCTCGTTTCAAAGCCTGCATTGTCGGAAATGTGCACCTTCCGCATTCCATGTTGACTAAGTGTGCATAATAGTTGCTTGGTGGCTGGGAATGATCACATTATTCTTAGTACAGCAAGGCAGACATAATATCACTCCCAGAGAGTCTGTTATCTGAGGAGCCGCTGCCAGCAGCAACTGCCTTCCTCTATAGATGTCTCCGCAGTCACTTGGGTCAAATCTTGAGAATTCGAATGATTTGCCGAAAATGCCATGCCAATGGGCATATGTATCAAAAAAAAACAGTTGTGCTTGGGTTCTAGCACTTAAGATCAGCTTCCGGGGTGATTCAGGGCATTGGTGCCTTCTTCACCAAAAGACCTGCGCCTGTTGCTGAGGTGCGGCGGAAGTTCATCCGCCTCAGCCAGGAGAGGTGGGTGGAAGTCGAAGTCTCTCAAACAACATGGATCATGCCATCTCTGAAACCTGATATTTTTGTTCCTTGTCCTGCTTTTTGAATGTTTGTCCTTAGGTTACATATGAGTACATCAGTACAGACGATACCCAAAGATTTGCTTATCCTAAACATGGGAGTTCATTCTGCCAATGACGAGTGCTTGTATTTCATTGTGGTTTCAAACGAATCTGTTTTTGAGCTTTCTGGGTTGATCGAGCATCTACGAGGAACAATTTCATGAAGAGGAAGCTGAGCCTGTGGAGGAGCGAGCACGGACAAGGCAAAGTTCTTTTGATTTTATGGGGTTCAGGAATGAGGTTGTCCAGTACCGGCTGATACTAGAATCAGAAGCTTTTGAGCTTGCTTGAGGCAGAGATTTGAGACAGTCGAGGAGTTTAGCATTCTCTTCCAAGCCAATGACAAGGTCAGAGAATGCTTGAAATTGGTCTCTTTCCTTTTTCAATCTCCACCATTTGGCATTGTTCTGTCTTTTCTTTAAACTTTTTTGCTTAAGGATATGATATATATATATATATACTTGAGATTGTTTTCTTCGGCTTGTTTTGCAACCCTTGCAGAGGACCTCGAGCAGTCTTCCAAGAGTGCTGAAGAAGTGTCCTTGTGGGCTATGCACGAGCAGGCAGCGTTGTAGCGTTGGGATTCTCCTTTCCCTGAATCAAGATCAATCTCAATAATTTGACATTGTCTTCATTCTCCTCACATTTTATGCTGCTATACTTTCTTGTGGGTTCTGGATCTGTTGCTGAGCAGGCACTAGTCGATGCGATGGAGGCAAGACTTCCACGGTAGCCGACGACGTCGTTAGGAGAAACCAACCACGGAGAAAGGCCATTGATGGCCATTCGACGACCTAGAAGTCTTGGATGCCCTGAAGCTGCAATTCTGTAGACATCCAAAGACACATCCCAGACACATCCAGCTTTGTTTTGATTTGTTTGGACACCTACAGTATGTTTGAAGGAATTGAAGATTGGTGTGCGCATCCAGGATGGAACTATTTTTTGGCAGCCCCGCGTGACCGGGGACCTTGCGTGGAAGCGACTGAGGTAGGTCTGTGGGAGTAGGTGCCATGCATTTCTTTGCCAGCTGTCACATTTGTCATTTTCACTTCTCTCCAGTTTTGCTGCGCCAAAATGTCTTTCTCTAGTACCAAGAAGCTACTAGGGGCTCCTGGCATCGCTGCTTGGAGCAAGGATGCTACTACTAGCGGCTCCTGGCCTTACTACTAGGAGCAAGAAGCTACTAGGAGCTTTTTCGCGCTATTCCGAAGCATATTTTCAGGGACCAGGACCCAGAGAGCTTGGAACGCCCGGCGACCTGAGGGCAATGATATTGTGCTCTGATAACTCACAGGCGATAAGGGAAAACCTACACCATCCAAGCCGTTCGGTTTCCTACTGTGGGATTCTTGAAGAACCTCATGCAACCTTCCAATTGTTCAAGTCGATGTTTTCTTGATCCCGGTGAAAAGGTTAGAATGAGTTCAATGCATGCAGAGCAAAGTGCAAGACAAGATGGAGGATCAAGGGAACACAGTTGAAATTCTGCAGAACATCCAGACCAGATGTGGGTGCGATGTTTGATGTTTGATGGCAGCCTAAGGCTTGGAACGTCAGGAGTCTCACCACGGAAGGAAGAGGAACTTTGCAGCTTTGCTGTGTTCATACAAAGAAAATACACTCCATGAAGCCACATCATACACTGAAGTCACAGCAAGGGCCAGCTCACGAGGCTTACTCCATGAATGTGGATCAGGGCTGTGATAGAACTTTCAAGTCTTAGAGGTTTGCTTTTCATTATTTGCGGTCGTCATACTTATGAGTTGAAAGGACGCTTGACTTCTTTGGGAGATGTACTGGAACGGCTTTGCAGGAGAGGCAGAAGAAAGATGGGGCATTTGGGCAAGAAGAGATAGGACCCAAGCCGGGCCGACTTCATGAGGTCTGACTGTGAGTGATGATCTTGTGGGCTTGGTAGGGTCTGATATCCTTCTAAGGACTTGGATAATTCTTCTATAGGCACATACACAGCAAAGTACGATCAGCGATTGGGGACATGAGGCGGTCCAAAAAGCTGAGTGAAACTGCTCTCCAATTTTTTTTTGTTTCTTCAAACTCTTATCCTTAGTAGCGGTGGGATAGCTCAATAAATATAACGGGTTTCGATGGACCAATGCCACAGGTTATTGATCAATAATTTCAGCAGGCAGCCACTTGTAGAGTGCAGACATTGTCCTGGCTGCAGGACCATTGGTCGCAAGATGTGGAGTGGAGAAGAGATCGAAAACTGGACACATGTGCGAGCCAGTGCTGCACGTGCAAACCCATGCCAGGTGATCCCTGCTTCTTCAGCTTTAGCTTAGATCTTTAGATCAACGTGTTGGATGATTGCTTCCAGCTTTAAGCTTTGCAACGCTCCTGTCTATTTCAGAGGCCTCATGATTATGCCGTCTTCGTATCCGTTTTTGACATCCTGCTGTGGGCGGTCCATGTCTTAGATTCGTGATGCGCTTGTTCAGATTCTTCAACTGACGAAACCAACTTTTTTGCTCAAATGTCAAATCCATTGTACTATACAGGAAAGCTTTTGGTACGCTTTGCAGTTTATAGCAAGTTGCAACAGAGTTGGGATGAAGCAAGCATTTAATTTGCTTTTTTCTTCTTGGTCAATGACAATTGATATCAAGCTGCCTTCAAGGTTTTCATGTCTGCAGCTGCTTGGCAAGTTTGTGGGCTTGGACGGACAGGGCTTAGATCCGGCTTGGACTAAGCGGGAGTATATACTTTCCAGAGTTAAAACGCATTAACTCCTGATTCCTGATTTAATTCTTTTCAGCTCTGGTATGCTCGCAGGGTCGTTCGAGGAATCAAATCCAGAGTTAATTCTTTTTATTTCTGACATGGTTGCTTGAGGAATTGACTCCAGGGTGAATTCTTTTCATGGGTCCTTTTCATTTCTGACATGGTTGCTTGAGGAATTGACTCCAAGGTTAACTCTTTTCATGGATCCTTTTCATTTCTGGCACGGTTGCTTGAGGAATTGACTCCAGGGTTAATTCTTTTCACGGATGTTCTGGCACGGTTGCTGGTTTTTTTCTCTAGTTTCCTAGTCTCCCAAGAGGATTCAACAATTAACGGACTTTGAACAAGAATTAGATCCAGAAGTAGATTCTTTTTCTTTGTGTCCCAAACTATAGTCTCTGTGCCTCTCTGGTGTAAACCTGTCTACTTTCCAAGTCTCCCAGAAATTGAAGCAAATTAAGTCCAGAGTCATTTCTTCTTCTCCTTGCCCCAAAGCAATGGTCAATGAAACCACATTGCGGTAGAATTATATACATCCAAAGTTAATTCTTCAGATCACTGCATGTGAGTTAACAAGTTGAACATAATTAACTCTTGATGTATTTTTTTTCCGCAACCAGGGATGGATGGAAAACAATACCCCTGAAATGAATTCCTTCTAACTCCTGAATTCAGTCCCTACCCTAAGCGAGTCCTTGCTTTCCACACATGTGCCTTTCTTGGCTTTGAGGCTGCCATGTTTGCACAGGTGTCATTTTGGTTTGACTTTCACATATCTTTTCTCCACCACCCAGAGGACCCACCAGAATTGAAAAGTACTCACCCAGAGCTGCCTTTCCTCACTAAGGCTGGGAAGATTGGAGGCATTTCAATGGCTTCCTCCTATTTGCTTTGAGAGATGGAGATAGGTTTTGGATGTATTTTTATTTAGGAAACTGGTGTGCACAGATCATATGGCAGTTGTGTGAAGAAGCCTCCGGGTTGAGCTTTAAAGCTGCTTCTTCTTTTTCTTTGCTTCTAGCCTTTTTCCCATGTTCTGAAGCAGTTCAAGCTGGACATGATCCGTTCAGGCGTTGTCCGCTATGGCCTTCCAAAGCGAGGGTTGCTCCGGGCAGCATGCGCTGACCAGCTGGGCACGGAGGCCCCAGCACCAGACACAAACATGGAGGATTTGGAGACCTTAAAAGAGTTTTGTTCGTTTGTGCTCCACAATGCTTTGGGACACATTGGAGGAATGAAGTGAAGCACATGTATGCTTCACTTTGGGCATTGGGTGAGCCAAGTGGTTCAGAGAATGTTGGAAGTTTCTACAAGACATCGTAATTGGTGGCCCGTTCTAGGTGGAACGCAGGCTCCCTAGCATTTTGTGGGGCTGTGCGAAGGTACACTGCTTGCCAGTGTGGGAGCAACGCACGTGCCGGGGCAGACGCAGGCTTGAATTTTAATTTGACATTCATGTCTGATGCTTGCCCCTGGCCCAGCCAAAGAATCTGTGAGGTGCTTCTTAATCAGTCTGTCCTGCCGCTGACAATGCTGCTGTGCAGGTCCCAGAGTGGCCTTTGTTCAGCACTTCAGCAGACCAGAAGATCAATTTAGTTTCTCTTGATTGAACAATTTGACAGCATGTACTGGTGCCTATTTGCCAAGGTTTGGCGGTTCTAGGAAAATCCCTGATCAACTTAAGGCATGATTGAACAGGCTAGGTGCAACAGACTGTGCGTTCCACATGGTGGTTCGCGAGGTCCTTAGTGTTGGGACGCAGATATGGCCTGCAGCACTTCTTGGGTGCAGCTTTGGTCTTGGCAGGCAGAGAAGAGAGATAAAAGCCTGTGACTTGTGACATCAAACAAAACAAAGACACAACTTGTCAGACAAACTCCATAGAATCTAAGGTGTTCAAGACGGCTTGCACTCATGGGATTCCTGTCAACCTGAAGAAAGAACCCTGTCAGCCTGAGCAACGTTTGCCTGAACCTAGCGCCACGTCGACCCAAAAAGGCTTTTGGCAGAAGAAGGAACCATGTCAGCCTAAGGAAGGCTTGGCTGAAAAGGGCACAATGTTGGCCTGAGGAAAGCCTGCATGAAACAGGCTCCATGTCGGCCTGACCACGTCTGCCTGAGCCCAAAGAACGCGCCTTGACAGCCTGAGCATCACTTGCCTGAACAAAACAACGTGTCCATCTAAAGAGACTTGCGACGCGCCACGTGACGTTGGCCTGAGGAAGGGCCGAGCAAGGTTCGCTTGAAGAAGGCAGCTTGCCTGAAGAAGGTGCCGTGTTGGCCAGGAGGGCTGCCTGTAGAAGCATGTCGGTCTGAGTAAGGCTTGCCTGACTGAAGGCACGCGCTGTCAGCCGCAGGTGTCCAGTCATTCCTTTCTTGCTTGAGCAAGGCTTGCCTTCAGTCTTGAACCACAGGCTGACGCTTGTCTGAAGCAGGCATTTTGTGGGCTTCAATGTTGCCCGAAGAAAACAAGCGTGAAGCGTTTGAGTGCAGAAGGTATTCTGTCAGTTTGAACAGGGAGCCGGCAAGGGTGTTACAGCAGCTTGGAGGTTTGAATTCAGGCGCAAGTGCACGGGGATACTTCCACGAGTGGACATTGTCAGTGGACTGATCAAGAACTATCTTATATAACATGTATAATCGTCATCGTGCTATACGTTCCTTGCAAGGGAGCTTCTCTTTGTGTGAAGGCGCAGCTACTGCTGTTCACCACCAGCCTGTCGCACAGGTTGGACTGTTGCGGGCTTGCGTGATGGATGTGTCGATGGGTGGCTGACACATTCGTTTGATAAGCGGGTGTACAAACTTTGCCCGATGAAGGCTGTCATATTACAACCAACCATCCAGCCTCAAAGCAAAACCACACTCCCTGTGGCAGGTCAGCCAAAATGACCTATCGTGGAGAAGTTTAGTCATGTTTTGCATGGCGCAGGCGGGGTGTTGGGTTTGGAAAACGCAAAACGTTTGGCAGCAGTCGTACTTGTAGTTGAACTTTCGGCAAGGTCGCGGTTGCTGCAGCCACATTGATCAAGGAGGCCACATTCAACAATGAATGGATTGTGTTCGGCATATCCAAATTCAATTATTGCAACACGTCGCTGGGTTACAGGTGCTGCTGTCGCGAACCAGCAGGCCTCTTTGCGCCTTAAATTGCCAAGTTGTGTTGTCGTTGTTGTTCGATGTCGCATACTTTCTAAACCTTGTGAAAAACTCTGATGACAGCGGTCCCAACAACATTTGCAAAGGTAGAAGGAGCTGGAAATTCAATTTAAACTTGCATATGTACATTTCCTTGCTCAGTGACGATGTGGCGGAGAGCATGGCTGTTGGTATTGCCATCGCGTGGAGGCAACTGCGCGTAGTGGGTAGTTATGGAGGAGGTCTTCTTGAAGCTCTTCTTGTACCGCAAAGTGCAGGGGTTGTATAGGTGGATCGTATATTTGTTTTGTGTTGTTTTTGTTGACCGAGTGAAAGGCGGAGGATGAATCGCCTAAGGTTTTTGCGCAACCGACTGCCATTCAGGACCTATGGCAGACAGTGGTTTCAGAGCGGATTTGTTATCCTTCCCTCCCGGTCAGAATTCCTAATTTAGTCTGAACTTGCAGTTTTTGCGGTAGCAGAATCGTAAGGAAGTCAGCTGTCTCCACCCAATACTCTCATCCATTTGTATCTGAAGCTGGTGGTGGTGAATATATATATATATATATATTTATCTATGTGTATAGTTGCCTATGAGCTTGTCTGAGTCTCCAGAGCAGATTTCAGATCCTCCAATTTGGTCCAGATCAAGACCGCCAAGTGCCGGCAGTCCACACTCACCATGCCCAGCATAGGCTGAACATAACATAGGTCTCAAGCCTTTCCTCAACTCAACAAGCCGGCTGAATAACTTACATAGCTTTGCTCCAACATACAAAACTCCAATAACAATCCCTGACGAAACCTAACCTTTCAAACTCTAGTTTATCATAATGCCTATCCAGACCGGGCTCCTTGACTGACGAAGCCCACAATCCGACGGAGCTTTTAAAGACTTATTAGACACTGTAGACGATCTTATTGTGTTGAGACAACCAAAATCTTGACCACAACGAATTATGATCATCCGCAACTATGTGTGCCCAGATGCAAGGGCTCTTGACTTTTTGTCGAGGCGTGTGCCAATGGGAGTCTTTTTGGCGCTGTTGATGCCAAGGCATTAATGCTGCCTCTTGGGGTTTAGTGTCAGTGAGCATTGATGAGCACTTACTTTGCTTTGTTGGTCAAGTTCTTGAAGTCGGTTTCGATGTCTAGTGCTTGTTGGTGTTAAATGTGCCTTCTCATTGTTGTTAGGTAGTTTCTCACAAGCCGAAGTTTGCACACCTGGGGTAACGTCTTGCTTGCTGATTTGCGTCAAACTATGATCGCTGACCCCTTGCCAGGCACTTTGGCGAAGGCTTGCAGGGGGCACTGTAAGGACAACCTCATTCTTCAATTCTTTAAAGTCCAATTCGGTCAATTCTGTCGCAACGGCAGTCACACGCACCCAAGTCCTCACAAGTCCTCAGGCCTGGGGAGAGATCTTTGGGATGGACTGCTGTGCTTCTGTGTGGTGGCCAAGTGTGGACTTGCCTCTGGCTGTAGAAGCACTAGTATCCTGCCATACAGTCTGTTCCAAAATAGTGTTTATTCTACCTGACTGACTCGTCATCTACTTAGGTAGGAGCATGTCGATGTCGTTGCTTGGGGAAATCTCCTTGTGTGAGCAAAGACTTAACGCACCTTAGGGGCCACCAAACCTCCAGTCATGATTGCCTCTCTCAGGCGGCATGCAGCCACGAGAAGGCGACACAGGTGAAGAGCTTAATTCAGAGACGCCGCAGAATGAGGATTGTTTGGGTAGATCTGGAAACGGTTCACATTTGGACCCCGGCGAAAATAGGCTTGCAGGAAGTGTGGGTGATGAGTGTTGCTTTTGCACTTTCACATAGCTCCATGTTTTTGATGTTTGTCTCTAGTTTGGGATGCATGCAATGGACCTGTTATGCTATTGGACTGGAGTATCAGAAAGCTTTGCAGATGGCTCACAACTCAAAAGGCTCAAGAAAAGGTGGTCAAGAAGTATCTTTGTGAAAGGCCTTTGTGAGAGGCAGGAACTTTTCGAGAATTCTTTTGACAAGACGATCCAAGGATACCCTTGAACTTGGGAGAGAGGTGCTAAAATGCCGAGGATGTCCATGGGCTCCTCCTACCACTCTCATCAGCGTCATGTCCTCATGACGCCTGAGCATTTGCTAACACTTCTTCAAAACCAGCTTGGACATCCAAAGATTCATCCAGTTGATCCTCAGTGCAGCTACTTTGTTGCTGGTCAGGTCTTGTGAGGTGATCTGAACTTGCTGACATGCACCAGAAGGAATTCTGAGAAGTTGCAGGAAGTATGAGGTTGCATATGAGCATTCACATGGGTGAGGTCATGCTCTATGCCATTCAGACCTTCCTTTGCTTGAGGCCAGCCATGTGGGAGGGCCTTTGCACGCGTGTTGCAACCAGTCTTTTCATTCTCGTATCGTAATTCTGCTGGATCTACTTCGCATCCAAAGCGAACTGCTTAAAGGCTGACACAGCAGAAGGGAGCTACAATTCGTAGCATTGCGGCCGGAAACTCTGAGAGTTGATGGGTGGCCATGAAATTAGAACTTTGAGAATGATGATCATGAATGACATAATGAAATACTGACAGTAATTGCTGTATTTATTTTGCTCCACTTCAGTGTTTGACCAGCCCTAGGCTGTAACAGCAGTGCCGTTGGCACAGCTCCTCTTTAGTCGAGAAGGTTGGAGGGAGCTCCACAAAAACAGACTGTATCGATTGTCGCAACCATCGTTCTATCAACCCACGGGGTCAATTTTTATGTGCTACAATTGTGATGTCTATGAATTTTGGGCTCGCTCGAGTGCAGCCCCAGGCCCCAGGCCATGGATTTGTATTTGTGTATGACCTTCCTGTGAGTTATCGACGGGAGTTCCGCGGGTTTCCATGGAGACCTAAAGTGATGACAGCGGTACAAGACTTGACGAGGACCTTTTCTATTGATGCATCGATTCTTGGAGTCGGCAATGCCGTCCATTTACAGCACTTGGCATATGTTTACACTGTATATACAAGAATATAATACACATGTGTATATATATATAACTGTGGATAGACCGAATTACGACTCTTTTTTGGGTTGCCTTGTCGTAGGTCTTTACAGTGGAACCAAATCGTGTGCCAGGAGATGTGGCAGAGGCGGGGGACTGGCTCAACATGACGACATTTTGCTGTGAGATACATTAAGAATGGGCACAGCTCCATCAATCGAGAAGGATCAGTGAAATCAGCAAAGCAAGGCAAAGCGTGCAAGCAAAGCAGATGTGAACGCGTACGAGCATTGAAGGAAGGACTAGCACGGGGCAAGACACAGGGCTACAGCTGTAGCTGCAGGCTTTTGTTCTCCCCAAGTTTCAGGTCAGGAAGTTAGGATGGTAATTTCACCGGAAAGACAGCGAACATTGAGCAGGCCTTGAGCTGTCGCTCGGTGATCGGGTGACCCGACCTGTTTTAAAGGATGAAGCGGTTATAATCGGTTCCAAAGACTAGGCATTTGGAGCATGTATACCGGGATTTTTGTATGTCAAGACCCTGGTGAAAGCGTGCATGTTAAAATGCATTTTACATGTCAAGACTGCAGCCTAACCCCCCACAAGAACAGTGTTGTTGCATCAAAAAACAATTATATATTTTTACAGAGATTGATGATCAGCTGGTGCAGAGGGATTGTGCTCCCATGGTCTCATGGTGTCAAGACTATGGCTGAACCGACTATTCAAAGCTCCAAAAAGGCCCAACATAGGATTTTAGCATACGGACAAGACAGTGATGAAAGAGAATTCTCTGTGCCTGAACGCCAGTTTGGTGCTAAGACTAAAGCTTAAAACTATCCAAAGCACACTCCGACTCAGCTTTTTCCCCAGAGTCATGGCATGAAGGACTTTTTTAAGATAGTGTTTTCTTAATTGTTAAGACAACAGGCAAACAAACACAATTTGGCCTGCAAAGGACTGTCACATGGGCATGCTAAAGCGAACATGCCAGGTGTCAACTGAACGGTGAAACAGCTGTTTCCTAAATGTCAAGACTATTGGGAAGACCATTGCTGAAACAATGCCGACGGTACTTCGGCCAACGTCAAGACTTTGGAACGCACTATATAAGTTATATCTAAGTCTTTTGATTTTGCCAGTGAACTGTAAGTGAGTACACCCGACACAAATCTAATGAGCGCAACTCTTGAAGGGCGCAGGGTGTGAGGTTGCCTTTAGAATCTGAGCAGAGGGAAGGAAGATTGAGAGACAATCTGTGCATCGGCGAACGCTCATTTCTTTCTGTCACGAATTGTGAGAAAGTCCTACACTTGAACACTTGCCACAGGCACTGCCAGATTTAGACAAGAAATCTCCACTGTCATTCGCATGCTGGAAACCTTCAACTCAAGAAATAAGCCGATTGAAAGAAGTTGCCTTCTTGCATCAAGCAGTTTAGATTTTGCTGGCTTGAAAGCAAATAGATGATTGTCCAGAGCCTCGCAACTGAACTGAATAGAAATATAACAAGTGAGCGTGCTCTGGAACAAGCTGCTAGAGTTACCTAAAGGTAATCCCTGAGCGCCAATCCCTCCAGCCATGGAAGTACCTATGGAGAATTCGCTGCTTCTTTCGGGGACTTCAAAAGAGTCGAAGGCGTCCCCACGTGGCCAGCGCAACAATGCCTGGCATGACGTCTTGGAGATTTGCAAGAAAGGCTTTGCAAACAAAATGAGTGGCGGGCTAAGATATTGCTTTGCTTCTTTTAACTTAGCTCAAGCTCCCCAAACATCTAGGAACCAGATAAATAGAAGCCTGAGCTTTCCTGCGTCCCAGCTACTAGTAGCGGCCTACTTAATGCCCCCCCTCTCAGGCTAATAAAGAGGATGGTTTGCAGAATGACACAGGAACAGCACTTGTGAGATGACGAGGCAGCATGAGTGATGAGATTCTGCAGGAGGTTCGGCTGGAGGTGGATCAAAGCGCTATTTCCTTGCGGAAAGATGTGGCAGAGACTCAGAATGACAAGAGCAAGTTTTGGTCAGCTGCGTCCTTGATATCACATGCCTATACAAGCTGGGCTTTTCACATAGACTAGACTATGAACCTCATGAGGATGATTAAAAAGTCCTTTTGCTGAGGATATGCTGGAGCGGCGAGAGCAGACCAGCAATCAGAAGCTGGAAGAATTGGACAGCAAAATGGAAGCGGTTGTTGGATGGGCGAAAGCCGGATATGTGGACTTCAGCAAGATTGACTTCACCCCGCGTCTAATCCACAACGAGTTTTGATATTACGCAGAAACAATAGCTCTATCATGCTGCAGTTCATTTTACATAAAGAGTCCCTGCTTGAACCTACACTTCCATCCTGAAGGCAGGAGTGCACCATGGAACAGCCTAGGCTCTTGGATGAGATGCGGTTCAATGAGACACTCCATTCAGAAAGCACTCGCCAGTTATCTCAGCGCTTTGATGAGAGCTTTGTTCTATTGAGCAGTGCGCCCCTCGCCCATTCACAATGCAAAGGCGCAACATGGTCACACCATCAATCAAATTGATGGTTGAAATACCAATGCCTGCAGACAAGACAGAACAAATCCCTTCTTGTTCCATGTGAACAATAGGCACACATCAGCAAGCACATTTCTCTATGTCATTTCCAAAATCCCCCCTTGCTAGCCCAGGTTGGATAAGCTGGCGGTCAAAGCAGATGACGGGGACGAAAAGATTCGCGCCCTCACAGTGACTTGAAGCAAGACGTTTCTTACATTCTGTAGCACGGGCTCTTCTGCAGACAGTCTCATGTACTCTTTACACCAATCATCAATGGATCGTACATTTCTGTGGGCGTTTTTTTGAGTTTCTATTTCATGGCTTTTTGTATCAAGTTTTGAAGAGCTTTACTCAGGCCAGGGTGGAGAAATCTGAAGAAAAGCTATCGGAGGTCTCCGAAATGGTTGGAAGGAGTCAACGAGAGATATCCGATTCCCGGCATAAAACAGCAGAGTGACACACGGCAATAAACTCGGTACGTGTTCCTTATGCATGCCGGATCCTATTGCATTCTTTCCGCAGGAAATTCAATTAGACACAGTTCGTAGAGCTTCAATCCCACTTGACTGCATCAACACCGGCACAAGGCTTATGTAGCAGGAAATGCTTGTCATGCTTACAGACAACTGTTATCATCCAAAGCTATTCTTGGGAGAAAAGTTATGTGCATGCACGCTAGTGTCTGACCAGGAGGCTGACAAGAGAGCCTACAGAACATGGCCATTCAAGTTCGCATGTGATGTAACTAAAGTTCTAGTGACTCTAGTGGCGCCAGAGTCTAGGTTGAGATTGTCCTTTCCGCCATGCATGCAATTTGGATGGAATAGATGCATGCAATGCTTGCTCTTTTGTAGCCTTTATCTCTCAGATTCCAAGGAGAAGCTGAGTGATGTTTTACATGAAGGTGCTCACAGTGCAGAGACGCCACCAATCTGCACTTTTCTTTTTTGCAATTTCCCCAAACATCTAGGTTGGAGGCCATCGCTAGTAGTTAAGTGTCCTTGAGCCTGAGTCCTTCTGCGTCCGATCGGTACTACTTGTTAGCTAGTAGCTACTCCCTACTCTTCCATACTTACCTCTTGCTCGTGTCTACCCCGGGCTAGAAAAGAAGGGCCATTTAATGTGTGATGATCTGTGGCCGAGGTTAGCTTCTCGCTTTGACTCCACACTGGAGCCAGTTGCAGGAAGCACGAAGGCAATCAAAGACGATCTTCGTCAAATCTTCGACTCCTGCCCTTGTTTGTTCTTGCGTATCGATTCTGATTGTTCTTCGTAAGATTGTAAGATACTCTATTCTTTTTGGACAAGACTTTGAGTTGTTTGTGAGAAAGAGCTACAATTTGATAGTGCAACCTTAATTCTTCTATTTCACTCATTGCATGCACAATCTATTCTGGATTTAGACAGAACTTTGTGCCATCAGCTTCTTCCCTGGTTCTAAGGATCGTTTGGGGTCTGACACCAATGCAGTGTTGAACGAGATTGGGAAGATTCAACAAGCCATGAAGCTTGGCTGTGCATGGCTGTGAATAGCATCCACCTCATGTGTGAGCAACTTATGTGGCAGTTTGGAAAGAATCTTGATTGGTGTGATTCCACCGACGCATCAAAGGAACCTGGACTTTGTGAGGACGGATGGTGATGACACTTGGGGAATGGGGCAGTCAGCTGCAGTGTCCGTGCCCATGAGCATCCTCACAGGTCGCAACCAATCTGATAAGCATGCTCCAAAGCGAGTTCGTGTCAGAGAGTTTTTCTCTCAGACAGATGAAGTGGAACAGCAGGAGAAGATGACTCAGACCGATCCCAAAATGCAGACCGTGGTTCAGAAGAAGGAGAAGATATTTGAGAAAAGAGGTTCGAAGAAGATGGTCAAACTGGAGACAAAGAACAAGAATGAAGGAAAGCTGGCAGCCTCTCGCACCAGAGGTTTCAATGATCCTGATCAACTTAAGCAGAAAGCCAGACAAGCTTTGATAAAACCTCCATACAATGTATTTGACTACTATCATGAAGAAGGGCTGTTTCAACAGATTGCCCGGAGTATAATCTTCGACTACTTGAGCCTCACCATGGTTTGTTTGAATGCAATTTGGATTGCCATTGATGCTGATTTAAACGACGCTGCTGTTATCACAAGCTCACCTCCAATCTTCATCGTGGTGGAAAATCTCTTTTGCACCTACTTTTTTGCGGAAGTCTTTATCCGCTTTATGGCCTTTGCAGAGAAGTACCGTGCTCTGCGAGACAGATGGTTTGTCTTCGATTCTTGCTTGGTCCCTTAAGCACCAACAGCAAGACTTTTTGATCCTTTGCTATCACTTTTTTTGTTTGTTTCAACTACTCTTAAGCACCAGGTTTGTTTTGGTTCTTCTCTCCTGCCAGAGGTCTTTTTCATGGTCTTGGAGACCTGGGTCACGCCGATTATTGTCCTTGGCTTCAACATTGATCTTGCCAATTCTCTAGACCTTTCCACTTTGAGAAGCTTACCTCCAAGTTTTATGTTGCCGAGGCTGTTGTACTATTATGCTATGAACAGCATGAGGAAGTCGACATCTACCCAGCTGATATGGTGTATATATATATATAGAGTTCTTTTGTTGTTTGAATCTTGCACAGCTCCTGCTTCACGGTTCTTCAATCTCACCAAGGAATGTTCCGCATGGTGAAACTGCTTCGTTTGTCGCGAATGGCAAAGCTGATGCACGCCGTGCCTGAGCTGACTATCATCCTGAAGGGCATCAAGCTCGCGCTACGATCCGTTCCCGGACTCCCAACAGTTGTCTAAGAACCTTTTTTTGAGAACCCTTTTGAAGTAACAGCCTGCCATGAAGCCTGCCATGCCTTTGAAGTTTGAAGCGCAGGTTCTGGTGTTTTTTCTATTCTGGGCGATGGTGGTCTATGTTTTCGCTCTGATCCTGCGCCAGCTAACGGAAGGCGACAGCGTTGGTTTGCAATACTTCAGCAATGTTCCACACTCGGTGAACAATCTTCTACTGTACGGTATCATTCCAGATCAGCGGGACCTGGTGGATGCCGCCACGACGGTCGGTGCATGGATGTGGCCATTGATTGTGTGCTTTTTCTTCTTTGTATCGATCACTATCATGTACATGCTTGTTGGAGTTCTAGTTGATGTGATGCGGGTCACTTCCCAAACAGAGAAGCTTGTCATCAATATCTTTGATTTGAGAGCACTACTGCTGCATTGGGTTGTTATTGAGATTCTAGAGATGAAAGCAGTCTGAGGAAAGAAGGCATCACAATCACTTATTTAGCCCAAGAATTTCGAGAAAAGATGGAGCAGCTGAGTTGTAATCCTGACGAACCGATTTCCCAGTTCGAGTTTCAGAAACTGCTTCTGGAGCCTGAAATTGCCTTGGTTTTGGCTGGAGAAGGGGTTGATGTGATCGCCTTGGTTGACAGCCTAGACATGATCTATGAAGATGTCAGCAGCTTGGCGGCATGATCTCTCTCTCTCTCTCTATGGACTCAATTCAAGTTTGGGAAGCTTCAACGAGGAGGGTTTGCAAGGATTGCTCCCAAAGGACCCTGCTCCCAGATGAAAAAGCTCCTAGTAGCGTCCTTGCTCCTAGTAGTACGGCCAGGAGCCCCTAGTAGCGTCCTTGCTCCTAGCTGGATCAATTTGCCCGTCCAGGCAAAAGCGGCAAAGACGGCTTGGACTTTGCGGCTGCAATGGATTTGATCCTGAACATGCGAGGGAACAACCCTGCTACCGTCAAGGAAGCGGCCTCCATTGTTTGCCCTTCCTGACTTACCCGAAAAAAGGAACACATATAACAACAAACCGTAGTGTATGGCCTAGCGTAGCTGTTTAGCCTAGCTGTTTGGTGTGACTTTCGTTTGGAAGATGTGTTAGCCCAACATTGTTAAGTTTCCCCGAACATCTAGAAGCCAAATCAGTCTAGTAGCTTACCTCCTTACGTAATTAAGTAGGCGCCTGCTTAATTAAGTAGGCAGCGGGGAGCGGGCTAAAAGAAAGTAAGCCCCTTCGTGCGTGCCTAACTTGTAGACTGCAGGATGTGAAGGAGCAACTCCGCATCGTGAAGTCCTTAGTGAAGACGTCTCAATTCACCATTGTCGTCACTTGGCGTGGCAGTATTTCTCTCATCACTGTTGTGACTGTTGTGTCCGTTCTTCTCCATTCGTTGCGTCTCTTCAACGCAGGGCTCACCTTTCGGATTTGAAGAGTTAAGGACAAGATGAATTCTGAGTTCACTCATATGCAGTCACTCCTGAAAGAGTTGAGGGAGGAAGCTCTGCAGAGAGAGATTCAAGGAGAGTTAGATGAGGAAGATGTCGACTTTCTAAAGCCTCTACCCACTTCTCCCAAATCCGTTGGCTTGCAGTGATCTTGTAGCCAACCCTTGAAGGTAAATTGCTTTGCAATTTTCCGAGATGTAAGTCTTCTTTGTTCGGCTGCACCACGCAGAATGAAAAGCAACACGGAGCTTTTGCCAAAGCATTGGAAAACTTGGCCGCCCCAACTGCATCCAGCTGTCGGAATACATCGGACGGCGGCTTTGGCGGCTGCGGTCGGAACTCAACGATTCAACGCGACGAGAGAGAATTCAAAGCGACTGTGAGAATAGGCGATGAATAGAATCCTGAAGTCCTACACAGGTAGCTAGAACAATTGGTCAAGAAATCGAAGCAATCTCGTCGCCTTGGCTGTTTCACCAAGCTCGATATTTTCTGCTGTGAGGCTGAAGCATAAGCCTTGTGGCTCAACATAATCTCCTGTGTGAAATTAGCACTGAAAACCAAAGTGGAAAGCAACTTGGCAATGCCAAGCCAGGTCTCTCAATGACTGCTGCAGACGAAGTGCGGAGTCTGGAGAAGTTTGGCTACACATGCTGAATCGTCATGCAGAAGTCTGCACATGCAGCTTTCATACAGCCTCAAGTATTCGCAGATCTCGTCATGAGTCATTTGCAAGAAGATCGAACCTGCAACTAATACATGCAATGCATAACAACGTTTCAGATATATAAGATTATATAAGTATAATAGAGAGTCTTTTTCAGATCTATGCTGCAAGCGTTGCAAAATATATCAAACACCTGCCCTCTCCACCTGCAACTTGCAATGTTCATTGCTTGGAACTCTGAACCAAGATCGATTCTCAAGCCAAACAACACACATCGACATCGACCCTTTTGACGCCGTCCTTCCTTTGGATCCTTCAGATGTGGCTTTGGAGAGGATGAGCGGACAGTCGTGCGGGTCGACGAGCTACGATGGCGAAAAGGTGCAATGAGGTGTGATGTCCATGATCGAGCAAGTTCTCAAAGCTGGATTTTTCCAAGGATTCTAGGAACCAAATGAATAGTGCTTGAGCAATAGTGCTTGAGCCATCGTGCGGTCCTAGGTCCTAGGTAGTAGCATGTTCAGTACGTAATAGAGCTACTAACTAGTAGCTTATACCTCTTCCTCCTACCCCGAGCCCCGAGTCTTGACTTGCAGATTCGTAGTCTCGTCGACTCAGAGTTGCATACGCAGACGTGACGCTTCTGACTCGGAGGAGCTATCATTGTAGCTGTGGCTGCAGAGCACATTTGGCTAGAGCAGAACAGCGGTACTTGGCAGGTCGGGGTACTCATAATGGGTCGAGCAGACAGCCAACCGGTGAATTCAACAAGTTCATTGTGCCGGCCCAGGTCTCATCTGACGTTGGACAGAGGGCCGGTATGGAATTGGGGTCACTCACTATTGCGGTTGTATATCAATTTGTCCACCTGCAGAGTCTTTGCTAATACTGTATTGGTTTTGTCTCTTCTTTCGGAGAGAGAGAGATCTAGCCAACATATTGCTTGCTTCGGTTATGCTGGGATGAACTGACTACATGTTTCTCCATCATCAGCTGGACAGTGATTGAGTGCGCATGTCAGCTGTGCAGTACCTCAGTATTCCGTTTGTCATCCTTTGTCCATCATTGCGATTCCAGTGTTTCCTTCGTTTCCAGGATTGCTGGGCGACCACGGTACCCTTCGTGGCGCCGGTGGCTTTACGCAGGACACCCAGAGAGAGTGCACACGAGCCGTTCAGGTGTAGCGGCGTAGCGTGATCGTTGGGCAAAGTGCAGATGAGCTGAGTCTCCCAGGCACCTAAGCGCTGCAAAGGCTGCAGGTGCTGAGGCATTGAGGAGCAGGGGGAAAGGAAGGAATCGAAACGATCTTTTAAAGCTTGCACAAACCAAGGCATTTGGCGGCACTTGGTTCCGATTTGTGTGACCTGAAAAAAGAAACAGGACCTGGGACTTCAAGCAGCTGAACGACACGATCGAAGGCTGGACCGCAGTCTTCATTGGTCGCACTCCCAATGTGGAGAAGAACTTGGATTTTGGCTGCGCATCAGATCTTTCTTTTGCCAGAAGCAGAAGCATTGGGCTTGAAGTACTCTGCTGGGATCTGGCTTTCTCATGACAAAGAGGTTTATGAGAACCTTGGCCAGCATAGAGGATGAGTGAACAAAGGTGCCTAGTTTCAGTGAACGCCTTTGCCAAGTTTTGCTGGCCTACTAAAGTATATCGGCAACATAAGATGTTGAGTGAAGGCCTTCTTCATGTGCGAGCGAGTCCAATCCATCTCCTCGCTACTAAATCAGTAGACAGGTTCATTCATTTGTGTCCTCCACAGACGTGGAGTTTATACCAAATAGGCTCTTGTGCAGATGCAAAGCCCCACCTTTGTACCTTTTGGTAAGTGTCGTCTCCAAGGAATTGCAGCGGAGATCTCCGTGAGGACAGGCAAAGACGATAAGATCACCAAGCTAACTAGGTCTGATTGAAAGACAACTCCATGTTTCTTTGCAAACCGGGCTAAGAATCCGTGCTTTCCAACAATTCGTGCCACATGTGAAGATGTTAGGTATTTTGGCGTTTTGTGAGGATCCATATTGGAAGAAGGAGTTGGAGAGAATCCTGGATGGTGTGCGAGCCTTCAAGCCTGGCACATAGTTCCAGCTTTTACATGCTTTTACTATGCAAGACTTGTGTCCACCGGGGTCACCGTAGGTGGCTTTATTCTAGAAATCCAAAAACTCGAAAAAAAGCAAACGAAAAGAACAAAAGCAAACTAAAAAAGCACCAGCAAAACAAAGAGCAACCAAGAAAGCAAAAAAAAGGCAACCAAAAGTGCAACCAAAAAAGCACAAGCAAAACAAAAAGCAACCAAGAACGCAAAAAAAAGCAACAAAAAAGCAACCAAAAGTGCAGCCAAAAAAGCACAAGCAAAACAAAGAGCGGCGTTGGGGCCAGTTAGACATCCTAAACTATACAATATAATAGTGCAAAAAGGTTGGTGGGTGGATCCAGATATGATATGATTAGATTGGAGTTCCAATGGTTCCAAAAATATGATTGGAGTCATTGGATGTTTTCTCACCTTGCGCAGTAGCTGTGAGCGACTGGGTGGACTCTACACTCTACACCCGTCCAAAAAAGATCTGGGGTGTCTGACATCTACATGGTCCCTGAGGTTTCTGCACTCAGCCGGGCTTTCTAGCGCACTTTCTGGCGCGGTCCACTTTCTGTGCACTTTTGGGGGGGAGGGTCCACTTTCTGGCGCCCTTTCTGGCACACTTTTGGGGAGGGCCCACTTTCTGGCGCACTTTTGGCTGCTTCTTTTTGCTTTTTTGGGCGGTGCCGGGAAAAACGTCGCACTTTTGGTCGCTTTTTTTTCGCCCTTTCTCGACAAAAACGAAAAAAGCGAAAAAAGAGCGAACAAAATGGAAAAAGCGACCAAATGTGCGACTTTTTCCGGGCACCGCCAAAAAGAAAAAAGAAGCGACCAAAAGTGCGACTTCTGACCCGACGCCGAAAAAAAGCGACCCAAAGTGCGACTTCTGACCCGGCGCTGACAAAAGCGACCAAAAGTGCGACTTTTGACCCAGCACTGGAAAAAAACGCCCCAATGTGCGACGCTTCACCCGGCGCCAGAGAAGACCCGAATTCCTCACCCAGCACTAACCCTACCCCTACCCAGCTCCCTCGCCAGGCTCGGCTCCAACGCGTTGAATTCCGAATCTGCAGTCAATCTGCAGAGGCCGTTGCTAGACTAGTGCTGGGGGTAGTAAGTAGTAGAGGAGTAGTAGTGGTGGTGGTAGTGGTAGTGATAGTTGTAGTGGTAGTGGTAGTCGTAGTAGTAGTCGTAGTAGTAGTAGTAGCAGCAGTAGTAGTAGTAGGAGTAGGAGTAGCAGTAGCAGTAGCAGTAGCAATAGCAGTAGCAGTAGTAATAGTCGTGGTAGTAGTAGTAGTAGTAGTGGTGGTGGTAGTAGTAGTAGTAGTAGGAGTAGGAGTAGCAGTAGCAGTAGCAGTAGCAGTAGCAATAGCAGTAGCAGTAGTAGTAGTCGTGGTAGTAGTAGTAGTAGTAGTAGTAGTAGTAGTCGTAGTCGTGGTGGTAGTGGTAGTAGTAGTAGTAGTAGTAGACACGACACACACACACACGCGGCACCTGGAAGACCGAAGAAGACGAAGAGTTGGGTTGTTTTTTTCTTTGTTTTTTTGCTTTTGTGACTATCGCTTTTGTTTTTCTGGTTGCATTTTGGGGTTGTTTATTTTTTTGCTTTTGTGTTTGCTGCTTTTGTCTTTTTGGTTGCATTTTTTTTTCAAGATGAGCAACTTCTAGAACAAAGGGGTCTGGCAGACACAATGTAAGACCTTGATAGTGTGCACACACACACACACCCCATCCCATACACCTCCTAGCTTGCGCAGCTTGCGCTAAGGAACTCGTCTGCCATTTTGTGGTGGACAGTGGGAAATGAAATCGAGTGGGAAGACCAAGCTTCGGAAGGGTCAGAGAAGGGAGTCTTCTTGAGTTTCTTCATGGATCCAAAGGTTGGTTGTCGATGAACAGGGCTTGGACAAAGGCTGTAGTTTACACGTCGTAGTTTTGCCCTGAGGTTTGCCACCAATGTCGTTCTAGGCACCAGCGGACATATGGGAGATACCACCGAGTTGCGTGTTGCTGGAGAGACACTTGAGAGGCTTTCACCAACTTGAGTGGAACATGTGCACAGACAGAGTACATCTTGTGTTCCAGCTATGTGGTTTTGCACGGATTTGCGCAAGGCTCTGAATGCACCTGGCGAATCCTCAATAAAGTCGTGGAAGAAGTAAAAGCAGAGGCCGCATTCGAGCAGAATCTTTACTACTTGAAACGAGAGAGCGAGAGAGAGAGAGAGAGAGAGAGAGAGAGGGAGAGAGAGGGAGAGAGGGGGAGAGAGAGGGAGAGAGAGGGAGAGAGAGGGAGAGAGAGGGAGAGAGAGGGAGAGAGAGGGAGAGGTAGGGATTATATTTCCGTTTCCACTGGATTGTGCACAACCCTGCCGCCAGCTGCTAGGATCCAGAGCATCCCGTGGGCTATGTTTCTGCTGGAACACATGAGGGCAAGGCGACGGTGACTTTGAAGCTTCTGGCAGTGGCGATGGATTCCGTGAGCTTATGTGGAAGTGTCCCTATCACCACATTGACATTTGAGCCCTTTACTTGAGCCAGATCAAGCTGATCAAAGAGTACTGCACTTCTCTGGATTTCTTGGGTGTGAACTCTTACGGTGAGGACTGACGTTGCACTTTTGCTATGCCATGCCATAGATCCAGAGCGCTATCGAGCTGGCTTCCCTAAGAGGCGTTTCATTTTCGCCACCATGCTACAGCTATGGCTTTGTTCATGAAATCCCTGCTTTAGTTAGTGGCAAAGCATTCGAGAGAATGCGAAGGAACACTCCCAAATGCGAATTGGTTAATCTAAGATCTGAGAGAAGAATAGAGTCGCCGAATCCTGTCAAGTGCCGGAAGGACTCATTGAAGGTGGGCGATGACTTGCGGCAACTCATCAAATTTGCCGCAACAAGAAGCTACTAGTAGCAAGTTGCATCGCTACTAGCAGCTAGAAGCTACTAGTACATTTTTTTCCGCTCTTCTTTCAATTTGCTAACTCAGCTGAGGCGTGTGGGTTTAAGTCTGCCTTATGCACTCATGGAGTTTGGACCTACAGGTGAGCTGGGCTGGCTTTGAGAGTAGTTCATGACGGCATTGATCACTTACATTTTCTGCATGTCAGGTCACTGGTCAGCGGATGTCACTGCCTGGGGCTCCTATATTGAGGTGGGTCAGTGATATGACCGGACGTTTAATCATCAGTGTATAATCAGTGCGTCATCAGTGCTCGTGCTTCCTTCGCATTGTTGACATTGTACCTTCCTCAAGCCGACTGTTGAAGCACATCGGCATCGTCCCTCTATCATTTTCCAGGAGAGTTCTACTGAGAAGGTGCCTCTTTATGTGGCCACATGCGAGCTACTAGACTGCATGAGTAGTTGAGGTTGACCAGAGGTGATTCAATGCATCCGGACATGCTTTCTTAAGGGGACAGTTGCGCAGACCTTTGAAGGGTGATGCAGAGAAAGAATATCACATTTTCTGGGGTTTTACTTTCCCAAGCGCATTTTCGAAACTGGTGCTGCCGACTCTGCGGCAGCGCTTGAGTGGTTGGCAGAACATTTTTTGTGCCTTAAAGCAGGAGGTCTTCCCTATGATAACATTGCACGGCACGGCCTCCGGAAATCCTTCCATGAAGGTTGGAAGCAATTTTACGACCATGGTTCAGAGAAGTCTGGGTATTACTGTCGTTGGGAGAAATAAAGTGCACGAAACATGAAACATGGAGCCCTTCCGCGGGAGGAGCTCTAGGGTAGTGTCCCCTGGTATTTCACTCCTGGAATGCTTGCAGTTTATTGCGAACATCAAACATCTTCTCCTCGGACGGACGATTACATTGCGAGAGGGATCAGCGTCTGCTGCTCCATCCGCTCCACTTGCTCCATCCGCTCCACCTGCTCCACATGCTTCATCCAATCTACCCGCTTAGCCCCGATAATGACAATTAAGTCAGATCCCGCGATCCTCTCCAGCCCATTTGGGATCTTCTTTTGTGTTTTTCAACGTGTCAGCTTTGAGGGGTTTGTTGTCTTGTCGAATGATCGACAGCTCTATTTTTCGGAATGTCCGTATTATATAAGCACAATCATTTTGCACCGAACATGAGTTTACTTAAGAGCCTCATATGCATACAGCCACGTGCGCGAATCGCTCGCTTGGAGAACACCTAGGCTTTGCTTTTCAGATCCTCAATGCATTGGTGCTTTTGCATTCGCCGCTTACAACTACAAGAAGCTACTAGGGGCTCCTGGCCTTACTACTAGGAGCAAGGACGCTACTAGGGGCTCCTGGCATCGCTACTAGGAGCATTCTTACTACTAGTAACAAGAAGATTTCTTTGTGGTTTTGGCTCTGTGGAGTGAGAGTTTCCATGCTCACTTGGCGGCAACTAGGTATGGGGCTGGAAGTGGGAGAAGACTGGGACCTGGTATGGCCTTTTCAATGAGTGGCCGGCAGTCTCAGAAAACATCAGCAGCTCCACTTGCCCTGTCTGCGAGTCAGAGGTGCAAGCCTCACTCTATTTTGCCCATCCTTGACCCAACTATTGAATATATGATTTTTAGGTGTTTATGGCTTTGCTGGTTTTGATCATTGGCGTTATTTTTTGTATATAAGGCTAAGTGAAGTCAGTAGCCTTTTTAGTATAGACTTGGTCAAATGGTGTCCAATGATGTGCCTATCATCCGGTTTGGACTAGAACATTAAGAACCACAGGAAATGCACACAACAGACCAGTTTCATGGCGCCAGGTGCTCAGTGCCTTACAAAAGTGCTGGACAGGGCAGGCGAGGAGAGGGCTAGCGGGCGGTTCACTAAAGGCACCCAAAGGATTGAGTCGGCTTGTCCCTTGAGAGGATAGACTGACATCCACCAAATCCGCTCATTCCGGTTTTCAGCTGTGAAACCAATGATCACCGTGCTTTGTTGCAATACGTTCCTGCACATCGCTTGTAGGAGAAGGCCACAAAGGCACCAAGCATACACGGAATTTGGTTGGATGGCGAGCGGCTTCCCCGGAACACTTTTGTCATCGACCAAACTGAAGTGACGCTGGCGGGATAGCCCAGTCTGGGCAGGTTGGCTAATGACACAAGTTGAGTAGTAATTTTAGCATGTTGTAACTTTTGGAATGATTGGGAACGTGTTGACAGCAGGAAGCTTTGAGAATCTGTGGATGTGCAGTTGGCGAGTACGAATGCACCTTACTAGACTGTCACATGCAGGGTGTTGCTACAAGAATTCACGCAAATTGCTGGAGCCTATATGCTTGGTATTCTGTGTAGACATTCTTATAGACAAGGTTTTACACATATGATTCATATGATAACAGATTTGCATATATATATATACATATACAGACACTTGTACTACTCTGGAACCAAGCTAGACCTCCAAGGCCGTGAATGCAAGCCAGCTGTCAGGGAATGACCTGACAGCGCTGTGGGTGGCTTTGAGCTCAGAGTGGCGCTTTGCCGTTCGACGACACACGGAGTGATGTGCTGAGGTCACAGAAGAAATTGTGTCAGACGCAGTGGGCGGTGCGTTTGAAGCGACGAACCCTTTGCTTGACAATTTGCAGCCTGGAGCATCTAACTTGAATTTCAAAACATTCACAGATGGTTCAATCTACAATCTGCGGATTCTCAATCTGATTGTTGTAACGAGGTTCCCGGGGAGCCCAGAGATCAGCAGTGGTGTGGGTCTCTCCGTTCAGTTCAACACCACAACCCTGACAATGGGTGCGCTGCATAGCACAAAGTGCTCAATGTTTGGCTTCGCTGCATGATTCACGTGCTGAGAGTGCTGATAGCGTTCAGAACCGACCAACACCAGCTGTCAGCACCATATTGCCTGCTTGATTGAGGCTATTCAGCTACTGCTTGTTTCTGCAAAGAAATAAGTTGTCGCACTTGTCGCAATCAACATCAGGTGCAAACTACCGCCTCTATGTTTTTGTACGTGAGAACCCAGAATCATGCGGTGTTTCTTGGCTTGACAGTATCACAAGTTTGTTTGGCCTTGAACGTTTCCTCGATGTGCTTCTGTCATTGTAAAGTATCAGTTTAACATGTTGCAGGTTCTTTTCAGATCTTTTGAACAAGCCATACGTTTGTTACGAGTACAGTCGTTGGACCGGAGTGGACAAGGTGATGTTGTCCATTT
Source organism: Durusdinium trenchii (assembly GCA_963970005.1). NCBI lineage: Eukaryota > Dinophyceae > Suessiales > Symbiodiniaceae > Durusdinium > Durusdinium trenchii. The sequence goes on from CAXAMN010003080.1 coordinate 287,805, forward strand.
GCGCGTTTGTTGCGCTTGTTGCAGGCTCAATGTCCCAACCACGAAGCATATGCCTCCTTGGCCTTTCGCATTGGATCCTTGGCAGTTTCAGAGGGCTTTCAGAGGGCTTTCACTCACGAGAACTCACCAGTTTGGCCGGCTTAGGTCACAATGCGTTGCCGGGGGAGCAGTGCTACAGTCTGGTGAGCTATGCGATGGAAAAGGACCTCGAAGCGAATCCGGGAAGGCACAAGAGTTGAACACTTGTTTGTGCCAGCTATCAAATTTGATCTTAGCATCGTTCTCACTTTCTTTAACTTTTGTTCCATTTCTTTTGTTCTCACTTCTGAATGTTGCTGCTATTTATTTCTTTGGTTCATGACAGTAACTTTGATAAATTTGGACTCTCCGTAAGGTATCCAGGTGCCAGTTCGACCTCAACCTTTTCCGAGGCTGGCACTTGCCACGCTGATTACTGGTCCAATCTATTTGAGTAATGCACGAGACAGATGAACTCGAAGCTCTTGCCCTCAAGCTGCGAGGTTCAGATGTCTTTGGCACAGACACAGCAAGGGAGGTGTCAGTTTCCATGTGATCTTCCCATTTGGTGTCACACCACCCAACCTGGAGAGGCGGGGAGATTGATTGCCAAGTTGAGGAGAGACGCGTAGATGTCAAGTTGGCGGATTGCACAGGCATGCTATGACTTTATACAATGGGTGTTGCAGAACAACAACACGCAAGATGCACCGGAGGCCGCATCGATGAGGGTTGAAAGAATATCCCAGATCTTGATAATTTCCATTTTCATTTTCATTCGCTATTGATCCAACATTCCGCAATCGTTTTACTTTCTCAATGTAGCAAACACAACAGACACCTCAGCTCCCACCAACAGAAGGGTTTGAACTGAGAACGCAACTCCAGAACATCACCCGATGTAGCCATGAAATCACTGGAAAACATTTTTTGGGTTAAAAACACGCTCACCTCAGTATAGTACTCTTGGCTTTCACACTTGCAGTTTTGACACTTGTATCTCCAAAACAACTTTGCGAGGCGCTTCATGAGAAGAAAAGCATCAAAGGTGTGCAGCTGGCAGTGCACGAGTCCATGCCAGGGCCAGGGCACCTGTGAGCTTTATGCCGTCAATGTCATGATTTTCCGCAGTTAGTCATATTTATGTACAGCACGATTAGAATTGTAAAACATAGCGGACAAATCCTTTGGAGCAGGAACAGGGTTCCCAGCAAACTTTGGAGTACACAGGACGTATATTATTCATCACAAGCTTAGCACATAGACAGATTTTCCTTTTGTTTATGGTTTCCAAGTACACTTTTAGTAGTCGTCACTTTGGCGTGATAATTTCTTTTGCGTCATAACAATTGACAAGTATGCAACAAGCATGAAATGATGTCTACAAAATAAGCAAAGCACACTATTTATATATACACAAAAAGGCACGATCGTATTATGAGATATATAGAACATGTCGAGGCGAAGTTTGTGAAGAGTGACTGTAGGCTTTTGGCATTCAAAGCTTTTTCAGAACTCAAGCTATTATTTTCGATTGAGTCAAGTCATGAACTTTTGAGTTTTGTTTTTCATTTACTGTATTTTTGCGAATGGCACGTTCGGAGTTCTCAGGATCTGCCCACGCCCATGCGAGGGTACAGGCCTCCAATGTGAGCCCAACTGCGAGGATACAGGCGACACAGGCGCGCGCGCCGCTTGGAACGGGGGCAGTTCTGAGGGGTATTTGGGGTCTACGTGAAAGAGAGAGAGAGAGAGAGAGAGAAAGAGAGAAAGAGAGAAAGAGAGAAAGAGAGAGATGAGCGCCACACGTGTCGGGATATCTTCGCCACTTGGAGCTGAAAAAGAAGAGGAGATAGCTTCTGTAGCGTCCTTGCTCCTAGTAGCGATGCCAGGAGCCCCTAGCAGCTTCTGTTCTGAGAAACATGTTTCCAACATGACACATCAATGTGAGTGACCCCACAAACGCCATGAAGACCTGTGTGAGAGAGATGCAAACGCGCATGAATTTGACAGTATTCCAATCTGAGCTGACGGACTGTGGCTCACTTGACGCTACATTAATCTAATCCACATGCAAATTTGCAAGTATTTCAAGGAGCAATCAATTTTTTGGCTAGTCTCAAGATATCACAATGAAGCTGAAGACTCACTGTCGCTGAGCTCCGGGCAAGGCCCTGAAGAGATCGGAAAGGAGGTTAACGGTGCCAAGTTGATGCATCTGTCATCTCTTTCGCTTTTAGCTCTTGCAGTGGCCCGGTGGGCCACCGGAGGTATTTAAAGCATCTAAATCGACAGTCTAGGCAAGTCTTGAGAGCTGCGTCTTGAGAGCTGCTTTCAATCCCAATTAGACCCAAAAGCAAAGACTCTTCAAAGCTGCCAGTTTTGGATGCTGCAGACCACACACCTGTTGATGGTTTTAGAGTTTGGACGAGACTAGTCGGCTGTGGGTCATCCCGAATGACCCACTCAGCCACAGCATTGTCCAATGTGCAAACGCACAACACGTGCGCCCAAACGAGCGAATTCGTTCTTTTGCAGGACTTATCATGTCCTGTATACAATGGATGCCTTCTTTGATGGCACAAGCATTTTTCGTCTTGATTTTGGATCATTGGTGACGCCAACGTGTGTCATAGACTGCACCGGCAGCACGCGCTGTTGGGGCCCAAGACAGGCCATACGCAGCATTTTTGGGAGCTTTTCCGAGAAGCCATTAGGCAGGGATGCCCAACCCTGATAGACATATTTGCTTCAATACTGAGGCTATTCTACTTTACTGTACTTGTTTCTTTCCGAGATGTTGTGGCACATCTGGCAACCTTGCTGATCTTGCCCCAAGCTGCTCTTGGTGAATGCATTCCTAGATCCTTCTGCATGATTTCGTTGCAGGATGTCTGTAAATGGCGCCCAGCAGTCAGACAACTCAAGTGACTCAAAAAGCCGCATTGCTGCAATGACCCATAGCTATTCAACCAAAGTGTTTAAGCTTCTGTAAAATGCTTTAACCGCCCAGCAGTTGCTGTGGAGTGAGGGGGTTGCTGTTCCTTTTACCCTTTGAGTCTCTTTGGGCATGTTACTGTCAAGTCATATGCCCAGTGCAAGTAAGATGACATGCACGTGACAGGCTACTGCTGTGCCTCTCTGGCTTTGCCACGTACTCATTGGTCTTTGGCCTGAGCTTTTGTGTCTACACCACCAATAGTGCTACGTATGTGTTTGTGCTATGGGCGAGAAACGACCAGAATGGCTCCAGGATGGGTCTCCTGGGTCTTGCCAATCGTCAATTAAACAAATATCTCAGGCAAAATTTAGATAGCACATATCTAGTATTTTGATGTCTTGCTAGCATTTCCTTTTTATGGCAAGCCTTTAAAAGCGCAATTCGCCACCTACCTTAGAGAGGGTTTGTCCGATCTTGGCCAAGCAAAACTTTTCAATCGACGATTGAGCGAACAACCTGACATGCAGGGCACACATTCACTTGTGCCTGAGGACATGTTTGTACTTTTTGCTTTCACCTGTGTGCAACTCTTTTGAAACTTTCCAACTTTCCACACAGTTTAGTTGCACTTCCTTACTTTGTTCCCTATCGGTATCACACTACAAAGAGTGTTGGCTGGCATGCCGATAATAGGCTTGGTTGACCAGCCAGCAGTACTTGGGAACCCTCAAACCAAGGCTGATGCGAGACGTGAGAAGCTGTGAAACAGCGAGAAGTCTCCCTCTGGAGAAGTTGCTTCAGAGAGAAAATGCCGGCAGATCTCCATATCTGATCATGTTTGCGCAAGTCTTGGTTGACGGATGTTTTTCTGAATAGCACTTCAATGATTGGAATGCACTCAGAGGAGAATCATGGACCTGCCTTTTGAGGGAAGAAACGAGGATGCCTGTCACGCTTGTGGATTGGTGTTTATGTCTATAATTACAAAATAGAAAGGGATTCTTTGATGCGCCCTGGCATGCTCAAGCTTACTACTGTTGTCATGTCATCAGCGCTCATCAAGCAGTAGAACTGTAGTGAAATGTGGTGATGCATGGTGGTGGAAGGCTTATTGAATGCTTCATACGCCGCGGCAAGAAACAGCCGCTTCATGCTCGCTAGGCAGTTCACGGCGAACATCTGCCTCAGCTAGGAAGTTGGCAAACAGGATCTTTAGTGGAGCGAACTGTCTTGACGCCATGGCACGGAGCAATGCAGTTGGAGACAGTACCCGTAGATGACATTGCTGAAGAAGTTGATGCTGCGGCCCAGGACTGTCGCATCGCCGCATCGCGCTTTCGTGTTTCTTTTTTTTTTTTTTTAATACAACATGATGCTTGCAGTGTGCTTACAGCAATTCAGGCTCTACATCTTGATGCGGTATACCGTATTCCGTATACCCACTTACTCCTTTCTACTTTGATTTGCACGAGAACCAGCATTTGGCGCAAGGATCGTGAGCAGCTTAGACAGGCTCGTGCCTTGGAGGCACGATGGCGCTGGGAATCTCTTCTGGAGGACGGGTTGAAGTTGAAGTGTTCACTTTGTTCTCTATTCACTTATGTTTTCTATGCTAAATTCTTGTTCCAAAATCGCCCAGCCGTTTGTTTGCTTGCCGTTTGCAGTTCTTCGTTCTAAGACCTCCATGTTTTCAGCAACGCATCAGCCTTTACACATGAGGTCCACACCATCATCCTCAATGTCCGATGTCACGTTGGAATACAGTTGAAAAGGCGTAGAAAGAGGAGTTTGAAATTAATTCCTCCAGGTTTAACACTTTAGGTACTAGGTCTTCCACAGGTATTTGTCTGTATCAAAGGAAAGAAACAAAGGCTAGCCCTCCTTAAGGCAACAAAGGAAACGAACAAAGGCTAGCCTGGCAGAACCACGCAGTCCCGCGGCCTCGCTTTGGGAAGGACAACGCACACACACACACACCCACACTAACATAATTAACTCCTGGTTTAATTCTTTTCTAGCACGTCTTCAAGCCAGATTTCTGAAAAGACACCTTCCAAAAAGGATTAAAGCAGAAGTTAATTCCACACATCCCACACCATATCATAACCATATCATACAATTCACTCCTGATTTAATTCTTCTACGAAGGGACACCAGAAAATCAGCTACTAGAAAGAATAACTTAATTCTTTTGAACTCCTGTTCTCACACTCTTCCAATACAGTTCTGCTTCCTGCCTTTGTGCAAGAACATCCTCACAATTGTCAGGTTTGAGTATTTTGTGGACATCATTGTTTAGGAGTTTGATGACACATTGTTGGCAGGACGCGCCACCTGCTCAGCTCGAGGAGAAACCTGCCTCAATCGCCCCACCAGCAGAGCAGCTGCGAGAGGCATCCCAGGCACATGCCCCAATGTTGGAGACATCATCAGCATTTCACAACTTTTTCCTTAAGCCTTATGGCTTGAGGAAGACAGAAAGTCCTTTGTATTGCCTCTGTATGAGATGTTTTTCCTGAAACGCAGTTGTTGTCCTCGCTTTCCTTCAATGCTATCTTGTCAAGGGAGTGCAGGCACGCCGCGGCGTGATCCGCTTCCTCTATCTTGTGGTTGACCTTGCCGAGGCCAGGCCCTGGCCGCCAGGGACAGTTGCAAGTTGTATCTTGCGTGTTCGTTGCCTTTTGATGGATGGAAGCAATGGCCTCCAACCTAATAGCAATGGCCTCCAACCGAAGGTGATATATGATATAATGTAAAAACAAGTGCAGAACAGCTCGTAGGCCGCGCTCCGTGAGCGGCGCTGGGAGCTCCTGGTGCAGCAAAGCAGCCAGTTTGCTGAACGCTTTGTCACCGAGAACCCGCAGCTTCGTCACTGAGGGGAATGGTCGGAATGGCCTAATCGTTATATGTGTCGAGCCTTTGGTATTTAGTACTGTTTTCAGTGCGGCTACAAAGCACGGACATTCAAGACATTTGTGCTTCTCATGTGTGAATAGGTCAGAAGCGGCCCCAAGATGCAGTTGTCAAAGACTCTCAGTTGTAAGGCTCTCGGAGTTGGGACTTCTAGCCTTGCGTGATGCCAGCTGTGAGGCCTGTAGAGTTCACAGTGCCAGAACCTACTGCATCGAAATTGAACACATCCCAGTCATTTGTGGTTCTTTGCAGTGGCTTAGCCCGTTGCTGCAACAGTTGACATTGAAGGATTTGCGAGTGATGCTGAATAGGTCTTAGGCCTTTTGATAGAAGACCTTTTTTGCTCGGTTGTGAAGACTCTTCCTCAAACTGGAGGCTTTGGCACCGCTTGGGACGGCTTTCACTGCAGCCAAGCTGAATGCCATAGCAAAGGAGGCATGGAGCTTTGCGGAAGACTGGACTAAGAACGGGTCTATTGTGATCGATGCGTTCCTGGGACACGATCCCGCCGATCACTGTGGCATATGCAGTAGTTTCTATGTCATTTCCAAAGGAGGCTTTGCCGCATTTACTGCCTGTCGATTTGATTTGAATGATAATTACATACATACTCCGATTAGATATTGTTTCTTCACGATAGCTTGAATTTAGATGCGAGAGGTTCATGCAGCTTTGCGGACAAGAAAAAGCAATTCCAGGACAAAATCGGTCTTCGTTTTAGTGAAGCCCCTCCCCGACTCCCCGTTGCACTAGGCGAAGGGCCGCTGTTGCGCTGTTGCCGCCTTGCAGCGAGCCCTTCAGGGGCTTCAAGACGTACCTTCGTATGGCGTGCGTGAGGTGCTGGTTCGGAGCCCAGCTTCGAGGTGATAAAACATCTAAAGAAAATCTTCAACATCTAGAGAACATAGATACACTGATATACAATGATACACAATGTATCACAATGTATCACACTGTCACTGTGCTTTAAGAACAAGGGTAGATACTTTCGGGCTGTTGGCCATATTTTTGGGGAACACACTGAACTCGGAGCCATTTGCCTAGGTCGGCGACCAGTGTTGTGTAGGCTCATTGATTGCAGACAGAACCTGGCAATACAAGCTTGGTGTGCGTCTTGTTAGACGAGCACTAGTGACAAAGGGCATCGCTACTAGGAGCAAGAAGCTACTAGGTGGAAGTTCACACATCGGCTCCTTGATCGACTGCTCTCGAAGTAATTATGGATGCAATCTTGAAAAACAAGGGACGTCTGATACGCTGCCCTGCAACTCGTTTTTGGGGTTGTTTTCTTGTCTGTTGATTTGTGTTGGCATTTACAATAGTTTTGTTTTAGCAGTGTCTTTGCCGGTGCATTAAATTATATACCCACGTTTTCCCAAGGAAGATGCTTGTGTCGAGCGTTTCGCTAAGAAGTGTGAGAGAACAATTCGGAACGGTGTTCTTGAAAGTCTGATGATAAGTGATCTGCGGTCATCCAAAAGTTCAGCCCAAAGTTCTTTCGTTGATAATTGTTCAACTCAACACAGACTTTTTTCACTTAAACAACCTGCAGAAAAGTGCTCTTCCTTCGACTTGAAGGTCATTATGGTACTTACAGTAGACTTTGATGTTGCATAGAAGCAAATGTGATTGAAAGAAGTACGTTGTAATACACAAAGTAAAACACAGTGAGGTACGTATAACCGTATAACTGCATCCCCACCCCACCCCACCCCACCCCACCCGACAACCGAACCACGACGTACGTGACAGGCGCAAGGGCGGCGTATCAGCTGCGAACCTAATACATACAACAACAAGTTATTAAGGCAGAGTCCTGCTGCAGTAGCTTCCGCGCCCATGGCAAAAGATCACGAAGTGACCAGCATGTTCTTCTTTAAGGCAAAGCCGAAGGTCAAGATTGCTCACACTCTGACATTGGTTTGCAGTTAACTCAATTCCCAGGAAAAAT
>CAXAMN010003080.1:295637-336618 GCA_963970005.1 Durusdinium trenchii
TCCGAAGAACAGAACTGCTTAACAAACGCACTAGCACTTTACCAAAGCTAAGGAAACCTGTTTTGGGGGATATCATGCAAACAACCACCATGGAAGCAACAAAAGGAAAAGTGGAGTCACAGCGGGTGCAAAAGTTTTCATCCGCGCAGGTACAGAAGTTTGCGTCCAAACTTCCATCCAGTCGATTTCCCCAGCTTCGTTGGCGTGACTAGGAAATCGACCGTCACGCCCCCTGCGACTTAAAAGTTGAGAAAAACAGAAACTCTTAGTTACAGAGGTGGACACACACACACACTCTTGCTATGTTAGATGCTGACATTCTCATACTACGAACCAGGCTGTTTCTTTTTTTGGAAATGGTGTTCCAAGAAGGTCCAGTCACAGTCAGTCCGATCATGACCCTTGAATTTGCGATATTTGCGCATAAGTACGATGGATTTGAACACTTACCGATGTATTTATTATGTGAAACACAGGCACCTTGACAGTTCGTGACTAGTAGCTCTAAGATCTCTAATCTAAGGTTCCTTGTTACTCAACATTTTATTCTATGTTTTGTCCTATTTTGCCTCAGATCCTGCTAGCCTCCGTGGCTACTTGCAACCTGCAAGAGCTTGCCATGGAGGACGGACAACGCTTGAAAACTGGGGATTGACAGTATCTTACCAATCATGCCATCGACGCATTTGAGCTGTTATGTCCAAAAAATCGATTCCGGAACTGGCAACGAGGACCTTCTGCCAACTCTGCGATTGAAGAACATCCGGGCGGGCTGTTGGCTTCTGACAGTTTGCTGTTCGAAATCTGCGGGCAGTCCCATTTGTTACGACATCTAGCCTCCAAGCTGGCTCTGAAAAGCCGCCCCAAAGCCATGACCGTTTTGCTCAGTTCAAGCCGCTGTTGGGTTGTAAGTTGTATTTTCTTTATGAGTTTTGGTGCAGCATCGGTCTTGTCAACTATATGCGTGTGAGTTCACCTGGGTTCACCAATTTGTACAGATGGATGCACTTTTAGACAGAAAACACGTGGTTCTTACTGTATGGTTTTATATCGTAGAACATGGTGAGTGGTAGAGCGTGTGATGCAGTCCTGTTTTTTTTATGCAAAGCTCTTCAGTCTTCACCTGTTGGTGTATGATCAGGCATGAAATTCTCGGACAGGTGTCGGTGGTTTCTTTGAGTCCCGAGATCTTCGTCCTGAAGAATCTTTGTGTCACTGCCTGAGCTTGTGATGCTTCTTCTTCTATTCATGGTCCATGGATCATTTTGACATTTCACATTTCCATGTTTCATGATTGTTGCTTGTATTCGCCATCAAGTCAGGGCAAAAGGATTCAGGTCGCAATATGAGTCTACTTCAACTCTGAACAGTTCTTGTATGGATCCATCATGCAATCCACACACAGACAAGAACCCCACATGAAAACTCCAACTATCTAGAAAAGATCTTGCCCTTTGGATGGTACCAGTCCGGGTTGATGAATCCATGCAGTATGCAGCTGCAGCGATGTATCATATTGCTGCTTGCACTTTTGCATGTGAGCGATTCTGCGGGGGAGAGCTCTTGTAGAGACCGCTGCCGGCTGATTGAGCCTGGTGCCTCGTGCCAGTGCACTTCTTGGTGTCTTAAATTTGGAGGTTGTTGCTCGGATTATCACGAATTCTGTGTTCGGCAGGAGCAATTTATTGAGCCGAAAGTTCTCACACTGCCTCCAATACTTCCCACCAAAACCACCACCCAAGTCACTCGCACCTCTGTGACCATCACTTCGACCACAGTGAGCACAGTGACGTCCACAACTGTGACGACGGTCACCGCGACATCCGTGACTACGACATCAATTCTTACGACTTCGGGATTCAGAGGACTGCCCAGACTGCGAATCAAAGGACTGGAGACTGCGAATCGAGTTGGAGACTGGACGTGTCCAGGATTTGAAAATGAGGTGCAATTTCAAGTTGGAACACAGTCTCGACGCATGTTTCTGTATCTACCAAGGGGAGGGGAGAACATCCCACTGTGGCTTGTTCTACATGGCACCAACAACAAGGTACAAGACTTTTTGCGGTACTCGGGCCTCAACACCTTTGCCAAAGAGAACAACTTTGGTTTGTTGGCGCTGCAGGCTCTACCAAACATGGCATTGGGTTCAAAGCAGTATCAGTTCAACGTAGGCATACACGGCCAGGCGATGCCAGATGATGATGTGCATGATTTGCAGTTTGTGAAAGAATCGTTACACGAGATCTTGAAGCTCCCTTGCATCGACAAGAGGCGAGTGCATTGCACTGGCTACTCCAACGGTGCTCGCTTCTGCATGCGTTTGGCTTCCGAACTGTCTCAGGTGATTGCATCAGTTGCGCCTGTGTCTGGGCTACGCTTTCCCACGCCCAACCAAGCAATCCGGCCAATTCCGATCCTGGCTTTTCATGGAGATTTGGACCAGGTGAACCCTTGGAATGGTCATGGAGAGGGCTATTGGCAATCCTCAGTGCCAGATGCCATGCAAGACTGGGCTCGTTTCAATGGATGTCGCCTGGCATCCGGTGCTGCGCCTGCTGCGCCCCAGTTCATTGAAGCTGGATCCTATGCTGTGGCCTCCTACTCGGACTGCAATGGAAATGCCACTGTGGAACTTCTACTGCTCCATGGTGCAGGGCATCAATGGCCTGGAGCCATGTGGCCCTTGCCAGGCAGGGAACAATGTGCAGGGACTGCAAACAACAAATCCCGATTCAGAAACCAACGGCGCGAACTAGAAGCAGAAAGCTGCGATTAAGAAGCCCAAACCAACGGTGAGTGGGTGGGTGGGGCAGTGAGGTTCGGGAAAGCCAAAAAGACATCGAACCTGGGAGAATCTGTCCACCCAAACAGCTATTCCTATGCGGCCCTTTCAGGTTCCAGTGTTCCAGGTCAGGCATCGGTGCACTGTATATCTAATAGTAGTAATATAGAGTCAAATAGGTAACAATTTCCGAAGAATTACGGTGTCTTGCTTCGTTTCCGCCGAATGAGGTTCTGAAATATGATGAAGTTCAGAAATTCATGGTTTCCGAATTCATCCTTGAGTCCTTGACCTAAAGAATTGACCTCGATAAGGTGTCGGTGTATCTATCGTAGTGCTCAGTCAAAACGATGCATTTCCATCCTTTATTTTATTCTTTAAAGACCTGCGGCATGACCAATCCATGGATTTGGAAAGCATAGACCTGTTTGAACATTTCGGATTTCATGGATGTCCATTGGCCGCGCTTTGGCATAGCTGCCCTCATCTCCAGGTCTTGGTGCAAAAAGCAGTGTGGATGCCAATCGTATGATCTACAATTTCTTTTCTTCGCATCGCCTTCCAACATCGGTCAAGATCAATGACGTTCTTATGGTGAAAGACAGTCGCATCATGCTTGAAACATACACATCACATAAAGCCTTGTTGGTGGCACTGCTTGTGCTTTCAGCCATTGTTGCTCTCACCGCTGTCGTACGTGCGCTTAAAGCGCAACACGATCGACAGTATGCAGAGATCCACAGTCAAAGCTGGGATGCATTGTTGGAGTGATTGGCCAATGTGCCAAAACCGCATGCACCAAGTAAAAACAAAGCTACGGTGCAGAATATTGCTACCGCTATTCAACCTGTTTTTCCAGCCACACAAAACTGCCTTGTGCCTTGACTGCACTTGGAAAAGGTTTCAATCTTCCACCGAACCGAGGAGCAACAAAGCATGTGCAACTGGATGGAAGGATGACAAGGAAATCCAGACACCTTGTAGCATTGCGAGACTGGTGTCTTAAGTGTCCATGCTGATGTTTTGTGCTTTGGAACTCGCAATCTGAAGAGGTTGAGACTGGTGGTCGCTTTGATGTGGCGCTCAACAAGGCTCATTTTGAGGACGGACGAAGTTCGTTTTCTTTTTTGGGTACTTTTGCAGCATTTTTTTTCTTTTAGAGAGTAATTCCAGATTGGTATTTGATTCAGGATAGAGTTGCTTCAACAAAAAGCCCTTTGCCATTTGCAGATCATAGAATCTACCACAAGACACCATACATGGTAGATGTTAGAATCGTGGGATGACGCTGAGGGGCTAATTTGTTTAGGAGCTGCTCTTGAGACACCTGGTGGCACCCAAGATCGATGGCAAAGACGTGGCCCCACAAATGGTCCGCCTTGTCCCTAAGACTCCTAAAGCGTAAAAGGAACTTGTGACCAGCTGTGGAAACCAATGTTGATTTGCAAGGCATGGGCTTCCCAAGACAGTTGGAAGCAGAGGTGCTACAACCGCGGACAGTTCGCTAAAGGGCACCCGTCCAGTGGATTTTTTGCAATTTCACTTGTCATGTGAAGTCGTGTGCAGTCAGTCAGGAGAAACAGGACGAAAGTCTATATAGGTATATACATTATATATACTAGTATATATTTATAATATAAAACATATGTATATATTCATATAACCATTTCAAGAGAGAGAGAGAGAGAGAGAGAAGGAAAAGAAAGAATGGAAAGAAACACGAGAGAAAGAAATGAGAAGGAGGGAGAAGGAAGGAGAAAGAGGGAGAAAAACGGGAAAGGAGAAGGAAGGAGAGAAAAGGAAAGGAAAAGGAAAGAAGGAACCGGAAGGAACAGGAAGGAACACAAAGGAAAAGGAAGGAAGAGGCAGGAAAGGAAAGAAAAGGAAAAAAGAAACAAAGGAAGGAAGGAAAGGGAAGGAAGGAAAAGGACGGAGACAAGACTATATAATAAGTAGAGACAGGGAGAGAGAGAAAAAAGATGACAAAGAATATGTTTCTCTCATTGTCCTTGCAGGCTAGAAAGCCAGAGGCATGTGCGGGGCTAAGAGGCCATTTCAATTCAGGCCGTTGAGGCTGTTCCTTGTCGCCAATTGAAGCAATCAAGGTAGCACTGGGCACTTGCAAGTTTGGCAGTTGACCAGCATGCCAAGGCATCCCTCAGATGATAATCATTTGTCAGACGGCAAAGTTCATATTCAACAGCTGGCAGTTATCACCCCTCGATGTTGCAACCACACTGACGGCTTGTTTAGCCATATTGACAAAATAGGAGTCGGTGGGCTTACCACCAGAGATTGAAAAATACATTGCAGTTTGTTTGTTTTGACATTTGTCCTTCGCTCAGGTTGCTGCCATTGTCAAGTGCAGAATTCTTTATATATTTGTAGCATCCTCAGGCAGGTTGTTCCCTTATCAGCCACGCAGACCCTGCAAGTCCTGTAGGAATCATGGAATTGCAGAAGGCCTTACAAAAATTGCATCCCCTAGCCTGAGCCCCTAGTACTAGCAGCGTCCTTGCTCCTAGTAGTACGGCCAGGAGCCCCTAGTAGCTTCTAGTTCCTAGTAGTAAGGCCAGGAGCCCCTAGTAGCGTCCTTGCTCCTGTAGAAAGGAAGTTTTTCAAACATCTTCCAAGGTCCTCAGTGCAACGGTCGCAGCTGCGGCTTGCTGGTGCCCTAGAGCTAGTGGCATTCAACACTGAGAGTTTTTGACAAAGAGGATTTGCCTTCCTCACACTTTTGCAAAATGTTTTTTTGTTTTTTTTCTTCAGTTCTTTTTGTTCAGTCCTCCTGTAGAAGACATCTATTTGAGGCCCAGCCGATGCAAGATCTGTGACTTGCCCTTGGTCTCAGCCTCCGTCCTGGCAAGAGCATTTAGGAGCATGGACCATTTGGTCGATGTCATGTCATCAACAAATTCAACATACTTCGACCACATGCAGGTAGTAGCCTAGCACCTGGAAACCATGTCATGGATCAGCAAGCAAAACGCCTGCAAGCTCCTTTGCAAAGCTTTGGATTGAAAAAGATTGCCCGTGCTTTGTTGAGTTGACCCCAGGAGCGTGGTGCCACTAGCACCATTTGCATCGGTGGCGATGGGTGTTGGCGCTCAGAGTCTTTGTGAGCTGTTTTTGGAGACTCTAGAGTTTGGTTACAGCATCCAGTTTCCTGAACGAGCCGCTCTGTCTGGCAAGATTTTCAGTGTCTCAGTGCGCTGTCTTGAACATCCGGTGCAGAAAGCGTGCAGATTCAGTGTGCATTCATTCAGATAGTAGCAGCAGTGTCCTTTCTTATATGACTCGTGACGTCGTATTTGGTTTCGTTGATGTCAGTAGGACTAGTAGGATATGTCGTTTTGAAGTCAAAGGTAATCAGTTTCTTTATTTCTACACACTGAGCTGTAGCGGCCAGTTTTGGCGGAAGCACCAAGGCCTTGCTTCGCGCTGCAAAGCTTGCCACCGATTCATGGATTCACTAGGCAGAGCTGCAGAGACAGTCGGTTCCCTGCATAACACAAATCATGTGCCGGGGGGGAGACATAGCCGGCCGCCGGACTCTGCTCCCCTCGAGGTGCTCGGTGCGGAACTTGTCAGCAGGTCTTTTGCCAGGCGGGTCGTGGGGTGATTTGAGATGCATAGGCCAACTGGAAGGGGGGGTTCAAACATGCTTGTTCCAAGTGTGTTCGACATTGATCTGCTGATCCTTCGACAAATTTTGTTCAATAGTAGTTTGATATGAGTGAACTCACCACAGAGTGACTTGTTTTGACCAACACCTATCTTTTTCCGAGGAGTGGACACGCCCAACATCCATCAACATGCAACCAGTATTGGAATTGGATTCTAAACAATAGAGGCCGGCAAGTTCACACAATTTGTGTTCTGCCAGACTTGTGACAGCTTCATTCACCAAGTCCTTCGACAATGCTGTGAGCCTTAGAGCTCATTAGGGGCAGAAGGCATGTCTTTATAACTGTCAATCGCGGCGTTTGAGCTTTTACTTTCAAGACATGTGATGCCTAATATGTAGAGGACGCTACTAGGAGTAAAGGGCATCGCTACTAGGAACAAGGACGCTACTAGGAGCTTTTGCGGCCAAAGCTGGGCAGTGTCGGAGTCTCGCTGCCAAACTTGCTAAGGTCCTGGATGTCTGGAGCGAACCCCGCTCGACGACCAGCGAAACAAATCTTGCCTTCATTGCACTCGTCAGGGAAGTGTATGAATACATTGCTTTCAAGTCGTATGACACACATTTCTGCAGAACTTCTGCCCGCATCATTTGTCAGCATAACGAATCGACGATGGTTGCGATTCGTCGGCATGTCTCAAACTTGTGCACCTGGCTTGGCCGTTTTGGTTCAATTTGCAGATACGGACGAGCCGTGGTGCCCTTGGCTGCAGTCTTTGTACAAGCTGAGTTCAAATTCAATTGGGTGAAGAAGCTACACATTGTGCTTGACCATCAACACCTGGGGATACAAACTTTGACAATACCCTTTTTGTACAGGGCTGTCTTGACCTGCAGCTATACTCTGCAAGGTCTGCTAGGCTGTCAGGAACGTGTTCCGAACTGAACTCTACTTCCTTGTGCTGCTTTGGAACTAGACGTGCAGTCGTTGTGTCGAGTTGGGGGAGCCTGAGCAAAGGTCTTGCTCGTCTCAGGTTTTGTACCATTGGTACCTTACTTCATCTTACTTCTAAACAGGAGGTGCCCTGACATTCCCACCTTTGGAGGAAACCACACCAACCCAATGAACACTCATTCTAGATTCTAGAGATCAAGCCATGAGTTTCTTTTCTTGAGGATTGTAGAAGGAGCTACAATTGTTCTTTTGAATGGATGAGACAGAATTTGAATGTACACATCTCTGGATACAACGCCAAAATGGTGTTAAGCAACCTTCGCTAGAATCTTATTGTGTGACTTTCTCAATGGTGTCCGTTGGACACCATTGAACAGTGTTTGACAGTTTGACCCCTGGTTCGCGCACTGATCCAGTGCTTCAGTGCTCGGTAGGATGAGTGTGAAGCATGTCATAGCCTCTGAAATCCATGGCCGTGAGAAGGATCTATGATTTCTCCTTGAGAAATGCACTGAAGCCGAAGAGATATTCATAGACAGACCCCTTGGATGTACACGGATGCCAACGGATGTAGGGATGACAGGGTGCCAACGGCATAAGAGAAAGACTGACCAGTGGGACCAGCTGGCCGCACCTGCAAGGTGCATCATGGCACCTCCGGGAGGACACAATTCCTTGGCCTTTTGTATTTTTGCAAGGCCACTCCTACTTAAGTATGTGCCTGCTTAATTAAGGGAGCAAACACGCTACGAGCAAAAGAAAACTACGTGAAACTACTACATATGGAGGCAGGATAGCTCACGCTTCTTCAAGGAAGCTCCCCCTGGCTCCCCCGCCGCCTGGGAGGAGCTTCCTTGAAGAAGCGCTCGCACTAATGATTTGATTTCTAGATTTTTAGGGAAACTTAAGAAGGAGCTGACCTATTGAAGTTTACAGTTGTTGAGATCTATTTGAATGAAAGTCGATGTCCCACCGACTTCAGGCAACTAACTTTGGTCAGAGGGGCTTGCCGTTTGTCTCCAGGGTGCTTGATTCTACTCGACCCTTGTAGGATATGCCTTTCACCCCCAGGCCTATGCCAAGGTCAGAGCCTTGAGAGTTGTCACCGAAAACCATTTCTATCTTGCTGGGAGGCTCTTGTCGTGCACAGAAACACAAAGTGGCTGGTCTCTTAAAACTCTTTTGAAGCTGTGGTATCACCAGTTCACAATCCGGCCTATCCAACAGCGGGCCTTTGCAGGCAGAACATAAGCTGCATTTACAAGAAACAATCAGTATTCTTTTTCATCAAGAACACCTGCCGTAGTTTTGTGTGAAGGTGATGCGCATTCTAATTCTATGATTCTATGTGTACATAATTATACACAGATATATATATTATATATATTATATAGAACTTGTGGTACAAGAGTCTTGAAGGGATTTGGGTTGATCTTTGCAGCTTTGGATCCATCCAATCATGAAGTACTACAGGGCAATGGACGTTAAGTCGTACTTACATGTACTTAGTAGGTTCATAGCAAGACATTTATACATACTTACCTGCCACAGTTTGGCTCTCCAAGCAGAGGCTTTAGATGTGCGGTGCTTTGATTGTATAGACGGACCAACGCCACACGACCACGAGGCCATAGGCCACAAGACCCAAGTTTACTTTCAGGTGTTGGTACGTCATGACCATGAAGGTACGCAGTAGGCATATGGATCTCTGAAGTCTCAGGTCTTGTGTTTTGGTTTGTTTCATGGCCAAGTAATTCACATGTTCTGTTCATGTACCCTCATTCCAGTGCATTTGATGTACGTACCATTCTTCGGCTCAGGCTGTGCTCCACCTTTGCAAGCACTCATCTAGTTCCGTCCGTGCCCGAGACGAGCAACGATGCTGATCTGATCCTTTTGATCGAGTATTTGATCGCTTATAGGCACTATCACGTTGAGAGCATTCGGAGTCATCATATTTGTGTAGATTTGCAATCTTGTACGGCGGAGGTGCTTGGCCTTTTCTTGGGCCACGCTGATGGAAGAGTCATGAAGGTGTCCTGCACAGCAACGGCTTGACATTCTGTGCAATGGACAACTTATACGATGCTTTGTTGCTCATACAACCTTGACCGCAGACTGTTTGACTTTGAACTGAAGGACGGCCCACTGCGACCAAAGCCTTGTTGTTTTCACATGGAGCAACACGATGTCCACTGTGACCTAGCTCTGACAGGTTTTAAGCCTTTTGCGTTTCTACGGGATGTACAGTATGTGTTCGTTGGTCCCACATATTTGTTTGATGCCTGGTGAAATGTTTACTAGCTGGCCAGACATCTCGGTCCCTGTCAGCATACCTTCAAGCAGGTTTCACCTTCAGAGTGGCTGATGTATTCCGTATTTCCCAAGTGCGCATCAAGGTGCTGGAAGCCATTCCGCTCTTTCATACTCATGCATTGGTGCGACCGGCTTTTTTGAACGGAATCCAGCGTCCCCGCGCCTACTTCCTCACTCGCACTTTGAGCAACACTGGTGGGTTTCCTAGGTGTTGTGCCAGTGTTGAATGAACATGCTGCTAAAGATGCCACCACACTTGTCACACGGAGGTATTTTCTGTTTTTCCTTATCTACTTCCGCCAGATTCCGCTTGTCCTTATCTATATAAACCTTTGGAACTCTAAAGGGCGAGAATTGCCCGCCTGATGCCACTCCTCCTTGTGTGTGAGGGCCCCCCAGGCCGCCCCCAACTCAACGTGTTCCGCGCCTGTGGGGGTTGATTTGACACAATAGAGATTACAGGCTTGCAGCCACATATCATATCAGTCTTCTTCCAGGAGCCATTCTTCGGCCATTCCTTGTTATATAGACGTTTAGCTGGCGGAGCCCATGCAGATGCAATAATTGCTTCTGTACCTTGTGATAGTGCATCTGGAAGCCTTGCTTTTTGGGGATGCAAGCAGTGGTTTGGACACCTTTGGTAGCCAAAGAACTCCCAAGCTTGTCAAAGAAGCACACCAAACTGACCTAACTGAGAACAAAGTCGAATTGGCAGTTGAGCCAAAGGACCGTTTGCAAGTGCTGAATGCCAGGGACCAATGCTCAAAGTAGCCCTCACCTCAGTTATGGGGTGCTTGTGTCGTGGTTGTGGACACATTTTCCAATCTTTATTTATCCAAAAATTTTGCCTTGCAACAGTGCATAGGCATGAAGGATCCTTTTTTCCGAGACGGTGAAAGGGTCCTTCAACTTTGATGTTCCAATCCCAGCCTGAGGTCGATCAGGGTTCATGCTTTCACGTGTGTTCCTGTGAAGGCTTGCATGCTAGCAGAGGAGCACTGCAAGTCCGTCCCTGACTCAGCGGGATGTGAAATCGAAGAGCACGTTGGACCTACAACCCGTTGGGTAGCCAGCCAATCCAACAGCCAGTTGATGCTGGTTGGGGATGTCGGCTTGACTTGTTTTTTGATGCTTTTGTTTTTTGTTTGCAAGATCATTATGCTGAGCATACTGTGAAGAGCCAGAGCCAGGTAACATGCTGTTTATCAGTATCCAATCCAATGGATGTGTTGGGCAAATTCACACTCCCCACTGCGCAGTGCCAGACCGATGCTACGATGGAGATTGTGGGCATATATCATGCCACAGCCTCCGGGAGCACTGAAATGACCCCAGTGAAGGCAAGGCTTTCATTCTTCCGGCTTACTTCAGCTTGCCGATGAGCGCTCGTTTGCCACGTGGTTGCACGTGTCTGTTGAACTGTTGAACACTGCGGCTGATGCCTGCAGGCGGTTTGGCTCAAAGCAAAGCGGCGGGGCGGATCATCCTTCGCCCTTCTTGTCGAGCTTGTGATGCGATGCCGATCCCCAGAAAGACGGTGTCATTTGAAGAGCCGATGGATGGGGTGGAAGAGTCCACTGAAGTTCCTTCAAGCTTTTGGTGGAAGGATGACTCGGTCTTCCAGCGTTTCTATGTTATGCAACATTGGCACGACTTTCGAAAGCCCCGTCATGAAGTCGAGGTTCGTTTACCCTCATGAACAGTGCAAGGAGATGCTGAGCTTGCTCAGAGCTTGTGGGACCGTTTCTTTGCAGATTGGATCAGGGCCGGTCCTGGCCGTTGCCTGAATAGGTAAAACACGATCTCATGATATCTTGTCATACCCATACATAGTAGGGTTCAGATCTTTGACCTGGACAACCCTTTGCTACAAGTAAGAATCTATCTATCTATCTATCTATCTATCTATCTATATACAAGAGGAATATGACCTAAAGCTAGGGCCTAAAGTACCTACATTGGTTTGCTTTTTCGATGAAACAGAAAGATTTATGAAGGCACGGCGAATCTAAGCTTAGCTTATTTTTGGAACCATCCACCCAGAAGCAGCTCAGAGTGGATGCCGGTTGCTCTCAGCTGCAGTACATAGATTCTGTTGCTGTTTTCCATTGCGTAAGTGCAAATAAAAAGAAGCGACAGCGCGTCCTTAATCAATTCAGAAGATCAAGAACGAAGGAGTCCGAAGGAGGCAGAAAGCTCTAAGAAGTTGAGCTTTTGAACCGACAGTTCTGGACTGGAGGCCATTGCCGACAAGATCGCCGCAAACTTTGCAGCAGCATCTGTCGCAGCCCCAAGACACTGACGGGACAAAAGGTTTGGAATTGTTGCGTAATTTTGGACCCGTTACCAGCCTTGGAAAGAGAAACAACATGCCACCTGGTCAGCAACCGTTTGTCGTGCCTATTTGGTGCCAACGCTACCGTAGTTGACCTTTTAGGCACAAACATAATTTCAGCAAGGTCACCACTGTTACTATGGCCATACACGGGCGGTTTCGCAATAAAATGGTTTCTCATGACCGATGGAATGTGCGGACTCAAAAGACTTGGGTAGATGGGTACAATTCCGCTCGATTTTTTGGACAGATGCTTTTCGCTGAACCCAAGGTGTGGACTCTTGATGCAAGTATCTGGTGCTGCAAAGAGAACTGTTTCCTTTGTGCCTGCAAAGAACTCCCGTGTTCCAAGTGTCTGAATGTACTGGGGTCGTCTTTCGTTTGCACATGTTTTTTGACTAGTCTGAGTAGTGGCCGTGTGCCTGGAAACTTCAGGCAAGCTGCCAGAAAAGCAGTTTGCCTTCAAGGGCATGGGCCGAGTCAAGGACTCCATCAGAGAACACCATTTAAGCTTGTTCCAAAAGCATGAGAAAGAAAAGAGCGCTTTCTTGGCCAAGACTCCTTGTTGGGGATCCTGCAACAAACGGCCGACGCCTCGTTTCGGAACCTGGATTCGTCTCGTTTCGGAACCTGGATTCGTCTCGTTTCGGACCCTGGATTCGCCTTGTTTCGGAACGCGGGTGAAATGGTCTCCCGAGGCTAGGAAGTGGTTTCTGGGAAGTGGTTTCTGGGAAGTGGTTTCTGGGCAGTGGTTTCTGGGAAGTGGTTTCTGGCAAGTGGTTTCTGGGAAGTGGTTTCTGGACGCTGGTTTCTGGGAAGTGGTTTCTGGGAAGTGGTTTCTGGGAAGTGGTTTCTGGGAAGTGGTTTCTGGGGGCTGGTTTCTGGGAAGTGGTTTCTGGGAAGTGGTTTCTGGGGGCTGGTTTCTGGGAAGTGGTTTCTGGGAAGTGTTTTTTGGGGGCTGGTTTCTGGGAAGTGGTTTCTGGGAAGTGGTTTTTCTGGCAAGTGGTTTTTCTGGCAAGTGGTTTCTGGGAAGTGGTTTCCGGGAAGTGGTTTCCGGGAAGTGGTTTCCGGGAAGTGGTTTCTGGGGAGTGGTTTCTGGGGGCTGGTTTCTGGGGGCTGGTTTCTGGGGGCTGGTTTCTCGGAAGTGGTTTCTGGGAAGTGGTGTGGTTTCTGGGAAGCGGTTTCTGGGAAGTGGTTTCTGGGAAGTGGTTTCTGGGCAGTGTTTTTTGGGAAGTGGTTTTTCTGGGAAGTGGTTTCTGGAGACTGGTTTCTGGTGACTGGTTTCTGGGATGTGGTTGCTGGGGACTGGTTTCTGAGAAGCGTTCTTTTTTTGAGGGGGTGGTGGTGAAGGCCTAAGTCTAACCCACAGGCATCGTAAAGAAGCAAGGCCCTAAGCCAAGCCAAAAGAAACCGTGGCCCTACAGGAGCAAAACCCTAAGCAAAACCAAACCAAACCCTAAAGAAGTGAAGCCTTGAGTCAAACCCACAGACATCCTAAAGAACTGAAGCCCTCAGTGAAACCGAAAGACATCCTAAAGAGCAAAGCCCTAAGGCAAACCAACCCCCCTGAAGAAGTGAAGCCCTAAGTGAAACCCAAGACATCCCAAAGGAGCCCTCACGTGAAGGCCTAAGTCCAACCCAAAGACATCCTAAAGAAGCAAAAGAAAAAGGATCGAAACCCTAACCAAAAAAACAGATCCTGAAGAAGTGAAGCCCTGAGTCAAATCAAAAGACATCCTCAAGAAGTGAAGCCCTAAGCTAAGACCAAAGAAACCCTAAAGGAGCGAGGCCCGAAGCAAGACCAAAAGAGACCCCAAAGAAGTAAAGGCTTATCCGACCCAAAGACATCCTAGAGACGCAAAGCCGGAAGCCCAACCACATGAAACCCTAAAGGAGTGAAGCCTGAAGCAAAAGAAAAAAAGACTAAAGAAGTGAAGCCCTAAGCCCCTCTCCACTGAAGCCCTAATGCCAACCCAAAAACATCTTAAAGAAGCAAGCCCCTAAGGCAAACCAAACGAAACCCTAAAAGAGCAAAGCCCTGAGCAAAACCAAACCCAGCTTCGCCAAAGCACGTAATTACCACGATCATGTGCGCAAAACACAAAATGTTGAGCAAGAGATTTGTGCCAAAGACATCCTAAAGAAGTGAAGCGATAAGGCAGGCCAAAAGAGACCCTCAAGAAGTAAAGCTCTAAGTCACAACGAAAGACATCCTAAAACAGCAAAGTCCTATGGCAAACCAGCCAGAAACCCTAAAGAAGCGAAGCCCTAAGTGAAACCCAAGACATCCTAATGGAGGGAAGCCCTATAAGCAAAACCAAACCAGGCCCTAAAGAAGTGAATCCCTGAGTCAAACCCAAAGACATCCTGAAGAAGTGAAGCCCTAAGTGAAAACGAAAGACATCCTAAAGCAGCAAAGCCCTAAGCGCAACCAACCAGAGACCCTAAAGAAGTGAAGCCCTAAGTGAAACCCAAGACATCCTAAAGGAGCCCTCACGTGAAGGCCTAATTCCAGCACAAAAACATCCTAAAGAAGCAAAAGAAAAGCTAAAGGAGCGAAACCCTAAGCAAAACAAAAACAGATCCTCCACGAGGATCGCGCGTGCCAAGTGTTCAAACGTGTAGTGAAACGTCGATCGCGTTTGACGCGTTTGACCTGGAGCGACCCTCTGCGAGGATCGTGCGTATCATATGATAATGCGTGGTGCAAAACGCTCGTTCTGGAGACTTCCGCGGCTCACTTTTGAAAGACGTCTCGCCCAAAGCGCTCGTTCTGGAGACTTCCGCGGCTCACTTTTGAAGGAAGTCTGGCACAAAACGCTCGTTCTGGAGACTTCCGCGGCTCACTTTTAGAGGAAGTCTCGTACGATACGCTCGTTCTGGAGACTTCCGCGGCTCCCCTTGGAAAGAAGTCTCGCGCGAAACGCGCGCTCTCTCTCTCTCTCTGTCTCTCTCTCTCTAGACTTGCGCGGCTCACTTTTGAAGGAAGTCTCGTACAAAACGCTCGTTCTGGAGACTTCCGCGGCTCACTTTTGAAGGAAGTCTTGCACGAAACGCTCGTTCTGGAGACTTCCGCGGCTCACTTTTGGAGGAAGTCTCGTACGATACGCTCGTTCTGGAGACTTCCGCGGCGCACTTTTGGAGGAAGTCTCGTACGAAAACTCATTTTCACAGCAAATGCTACCTTCGAAGCACTACCGAATGATGCGTGTTCCAAAATGAGCCGCGAAATTGGTCTCACGCTGCAGTCCCGGAGAGTTTTCTTTTCGTCTGGGTTCCAAAATGAGCCAGGTTCCAAAATGAGCCGTTTCTAGGTTCCAAAATGAGCCGTGTACCGCAACAAACAAGTGTCTAAGTCCCAGACAGGTCATAATCTCTTGGTGGTCAATTAGAAGAAACAGATTAGCAAGCATTCAAATTGTCTCAGCAAAGCCTACTGTATTTGTCATGATGCTTGGTTGCACGAAGGATGAGTGGAAGGCAGTCGGTGGCAACTTGGCCAGATGTAGGAATCAACTTGATAAACTGCACGTAGCATGCATTGTAAAGAGTTGACCATTTTGTGGCTGTGCCAGCCGCTAATTGACAGGTTTGTGCTTTGGATCAGTGTGCTGTTTCCTTTGGTTTGCTTTTGTGCGGAGCCGTGTGTTGGTCCAAAGTCGGCGTGGGGACGGGTTTGTGCTTCATTGCAGATCCAGTTGGATGGCTTGCGCGGTTTTCCTCTTTGTGTTTTCAATGAAGGCGGCTTGAGAAGAAAACCGTGCTCAGGTGATATTGTAAACCTCAACAGCGAGGCATCATGGTGTTGCTTTGGTTCATGATTTAAGTAATCAGATTTTTTGTATGCAATACTAGTTGAAATAGAGTGTGAGAGTTTCAAGAGAACAAACAAACTCAAAGATCTCAAAGCATTACATGATGCAAGTGGTCGAATGAAGAACCCGTCGTTGTGCTGCCAAGGGATGTTTTTTTCCCCAGACAGTTTACTGTTGGGGTGTTCTCTTAGAAAAAAGACACAGGACTGTCTCTGGCCACGCCCCTGAACCTTGTGTCCAAGCTCTTCTTGTCCTCCAGTTGTCCTGCTGGCGGCGCTCGCAAACCCTGTGTGCTTTTGTCCTCCTGCTGTCCTCTACCCAGGCTGGCAAACCCTGCGTCCTCCTCTTGTCTTCCTGGTGTCCTCCTGCTACGCTTGACACTTAACCCTGTTGTGGCCAGGTGTTGTCCTCCTGGTCCTCTTCTTGTCCTCCAGTTGTCCTCTGGCGCTCAAGAATCCTGTGTCCTCCTGGCCTACACGCCGCTCCGCAGCAAGGTCCGCCCGCACCCGCCATGAAACAGTTGCCCAACAACAAGGGCAAAAACTGTCACTCACACAGCCTCGAAATTAGACAAGCCCTACAAGTCAATAGCGAGTCGGATGAGTGATGGCATGACGCAACAACGATCGTAGAAGGTAATACGCCAGAAGTATGCGCTATTTTCATTCATCACCATATGGACATATATGGACCATATGCCGCATATGCAATATATCACAAGGGCTCATCATGTTGCCACTTAGTAAGTGTGGATCCAAACAGACTGTTGCGTTCAGCTCCCGCTCCCAAGATATATATATATATATATATGTGTGTGTGTGTGTGTGGAGCTTTGCATCTGCGGAAGCACCGTTATTGACCGTGTTTTCGTACACCGGAAAGCAAAAGCCACTAGAAATAGCGAGGTTTTTGAGGTTGACGTTGCCGAAAACCCCACAATGTACCGTACTTTACAGTGTTTTTATGCTGTGAGCGAGAAGCCACTGCAAAAAGCGATGTTTTTAAGCTTGCCGCGGCCCAAAGCACCGCTACTTACAGGTTTTTTGAACCTGCTGTCAAAAAGCACTGCAATTTGCGACGTTTTCAACGACTACTTGCGAGGTTTTTCACATTTTCGCGCAAAGACGTCAAGCCTCGGCAAAACCAAAATGGCGAAAGCCGTCACCCAAACAGCTCCTGACAAGACACATTAAAAAACGCGTCTCAAAGCAGGAAATCGAAGACCCCAAATAAAAAACACAAGGTTTTTTTTTTTCATTTTTTTCTTGCTGGTTCCGGGCGAGCGCGTGCACGAACTAGTCCATTCCGTGCTGTAAACAACAGTGTTTTTTGAAGTCTGCCGTCGCGACCTATCAAAAACCCATTGTTTTCAGCAAAAAATGCCTCCCCCCAGGTAAACCTGTACCTTAATTACAGTTGTTTATGCCATCACGCCCTGAGCACCTTCGGTGCGGGTGGATTTGTGTCCTTGCCTTGTTCTCTTTGTGTCCTCCTGCTGTCCTCTGGCCTTGTCCAATGCTTGTCCGGGTTTGTGTGCCCTGCTTGGCCGCGCCATGGGCCGGTGCCGTGGGTTTTTCTTCTCGGGCCTTTTGTGTTGGCAAATGCATTGCAGGCGCTTAGCGAGACCTCCAGGCTCATCGGCGAGATGAGGCCTGACGATGTCCTATGTCAACCGCGTTCAGGGTTTTTGCGGTAGCAGTCGATATTGGTTCGATTGTTTCCTCCTGGTTTTTGTGTAATGTGAAGTTTCTACGTAGAGTTTGTTGTTGGATCATGCGTCAGATTCAGGTTTCTGGATGTGGTGGATTTTGATGACCACCTTGCGGATGGAAGCAAGAGCTGGCACGGAGACGCAGCCGACAGATGGGGAAACTGCGTGGTTATTAGTTGCAATTTGGGATTTGAGGAACCTGCGGAACAAAGATTAGGGTGAAAGTCACCACCCTGAATTTCGTGTGACGCAATCGAATCTACCATCTACCCACTCAATCGGCTGAAATTCAGGGGACGTATATAGAAGCATCAGTTCACCCGCCCTGGACGTCCACAGAGCTGAAGCTCTTCACAATCTAAGAGCGTCACATCCGGCATGCATGAATTGCGACTATGGCAAGGGACAGGAAGTATGTCCCTTCCCTAAGGTGAGCCTAGCAGGAAGCAGGAACGCCGGAAATGTAAGAATGCGTTCCCTTTGCGTGATGCAGTGACAGGGCATCCAAACACTATTCAAAGAGCACCAGAGCAAGTAGAATGCACCAAACAGTAACACAGCAGGACGACTTACCAGAAAACTGCAAGGCCTCCTCTCATTATTACCATTATCATTGTTGTTGTCGTTCATGGGATGTCACTGCCACTAATGTTGCAACATCCTGAGCAGTTCAAGTCTGCAACACCTGAAAGCACTTGCTTTTGCGCTGCTCTTTGCCAGGCTGAATGAGACGCTCTTCACCGGAGAGAAGATTGAGAAGATGCGGATCGACTGAGCCAGGTTGCTTTCCCTCAGAAGAAAAAATAAGAACTAGTAATTCTTACCCAGATGTTACTTGCCTGTACCATTGGCAGCAAAAAGTTGCACAGTGGCTCAGTCTGTAACCGGAGAAGCGCTTCGCCCGCACAGAGACATTGAGCACCGCTTGAGGGGTACCCAGGCAGATGATCCAGAAATCCTGGCACATGACTAAGATGATCCAAACTGTGGCTGAGGTATGCCTCTTTTTCAGCATGTTTCAGGATAAGGTTTTACTACTTACCAGCACCTAAAAAGTAACTACACTGGAATGGCCTTGTTGCACCTGTTGACAACATCACAGATCATGGCCACGAAAACTCGGCTTGGCTGTGAAAAAGATGCGAACCGCCCGCAGCTTGCAGGGGTGACACGCGAGACGAAACGCATTCAGGGCCAGGAAGACGGACACTTCATGAATTGGAAGCTATGGAAGCTACCCGATCCTTCTCTCAAGAATTTCCACAAACAGTTGCAAGCACCTGGAGCTTTCTGCAATGCTCTAGCGATTCTTAGAGCTTTCAGGCTCGAGTGCTCGCCACTCTCATCAGCAAGACTTCCTTGATCCATGGAACCTAGACAACAAGGTTGTTGCAAAACATGGCAAGAAGCAAAATTGGTTTCATAGTCAGAATCAACATGAATGACATGACCTTAGCAAAATTTTAAACAAGTGCCAATGTCCCCGTGCCGTTGCGGCAGCTGCTGACAGAAGTTTTCTTGTAATTTGAGTCCTAGAGCGTTCTAGGAATCAAGTCTGGAATACTTGCGGCCTTTTGGTCCCAACCATCACTTACAAAACAAGACTTCGGAGGGTTCCTGCTTAAGAAGCGTATGGGGGCCCAGGCTGGTTGGAGCATGGTCAGAAGACTGTGCAGCGAAGCATACATAGTCTGCCGCAGATCAATCACGATCAATTACTTGGCGACCCCAAAACACGGCGAGCTGATGTTCAGTCCAAACTGCCCCATGCCCGATGTTGGTCAGTTAAATTCAATGAGTCATAGCATAGAATTCCTGAAAAAGCTTGAAGTCTGGAATCATTTTGAATCCCTCAAACATGTCTGGAGAATCATGGCAGGCCATAAATGTGTGGGTGTGGCTCTGCCGGCATGGAGCAGAATCAATGGAATAAGGGCGGCGAAGCTTAGGAAAGAAGTTGCTGACATTTCTTGAGAACATTTTACTATCCCTTAGCATTACGCGTATCCTATGGAATGATTTTTACTATATACTACACTGGCCTTGCAGTGCACAACATGCTTCTGTCCATCCACGCCCTAGACCATCATGTTAGCAAGGAAAAGGTAGATTATGTGTCTTTTTTGCAGAACCCTCGCATTCTTTAGCTCTGATTCGAATTGGGTCTCACACGTTTACATGATGTTTTCCTTGTGCCAGGGATCCTGTTGACCGTGATACATTTCAGCACCCTGGCGAGCTTCCTACAAAGGAAGACGTTGGATACTGAGAAAAAAAACGACTTGGGTTGTTTTTCATTAACGCTGTGCAAGCTTCAGTCTAGACGCTTCCAACCATCACGAGAGGGCATTCCAGCAGAAACAACTTAGCAGACACTTGCACTTGGAATGCACTGGGGCCTGGCAGCCTTCGCATGGTTGGATCGCTCAAGCATCTTTGAAACACAGTCTCTGGAGAGATTTGCGCGATGGCCGACTTTCCTACTGTCGAACTATTGAACACAGCACGCTTGAATGAAGTCATATTTTCATTTCGTTTGCAGACAAATCGGGTGGTGGTTTGCACCTTCCCGCCCAAGGCTGCCAAAGCTTTCTTTGTGGACAAGATCTTCGGGCCGGGATATGATGGGATTTCACCAACTTGGTTGGTATTGAGGACAGGTTGACAGGCAAATTCTGCATACAGTGCAACTGGCATAGTTTCAACTTTTTTCAACTGTATAAATGGACAGCCAATGTCGTTGAGAACGGACACTGAGGCCACACACACACACACTCACTATCAACATTATCAACCTTGGGTTCCAGCTTTTAAAATATGTGGTGATGGGGATTTCTTTTGTCCACTCCCTAGCCCCGTGGAGCAACGCTTCTTGGGCACGTACGGCGGCTAATAAATGCTTGTACGGCATGTGGGGCGGTTCGGACGGGGCTTGTCATCGACCTCAAACATGCCACACTTGCTGACAGTACAACATTAATACTGGTCCCTGGAAATGCACACTTTGCATGCCAAATGCAAGCACTACTATGCTTCTCCATGGTTGTTGTGCCCAAAGAGTTTGGGTCAAAGCGTTAATGTATCTTGGCCATTTTCAAGCATGTATTTGCTTGATGTATCTTGCCAATTTCAAGTATGTATTTGTTTAATGTATCTTGCCATTTTCAAACCTCCTTTTAGTCTTGATTGCGAACATTGAATCGAGTGAGACATGGAGAGGCCGAAAGTGGCGAAGATCTCCAGGGTCCCTGCCAAATGTTGGTGTGGGAGTGGGTCGATGGGTTGAACCGTCTTTGCATACATGTCAACTAGCACAGGTCTGGAGATGGATGTTGAAGTGAGTGTAGGCACAAAACAGTGGACACAATTAGGAAGAAGAAGGAGGAGGAGGAGGAGGAGAAGAGAAGAAGAAGAAGAAGAAGAAGAAGAAGAAGAAGAAGAAGAAAAAGGAAGACACACCAAAACATTTTGAACCTTTTAAACCTACAACCTTAAACAAGCAGCCCTGTGGTTCTTTTATTTGCTGACCAGTTCAACCGCAACCGATTCGCACCACTGGTCCTAGGCCACGATGCTTGATCGCAAGGGTAGCATCACTTTGATTGAGAGAGAAGACGGTACCAATCTGGAGGCCTGGCAACAGCAACAGACCTGGATTTGGACATGCCCACATTGGTAGCTACGCTCCGTACTTGTATCGAGAATTTGCAGGGATTCCAGGGTGACGATCAATGAAAGACAAATACATGTAGTAGACTCATGTGGTCAGCAAGGTCGAGTTTTTTGCCCCCCACCCCATCAACCCCATCAAGAACAAAACGAGTATTTTTTGATGCACTGTCAAGTCATTCTTCGATCCCTTTTCAAAGGTGCCGATGAGTCGGGTTCTTCCTTGGTACGAAGGCCGAGGTCTCAGAGTTCCCCATGCAGTTTGGCCCTCCATTGCGAGTGAGACACAAGGTCGTTTCGGAAAAGTCTCCCAGAGGTTTCGTGCAACACGTCAAAGGTGCCCAGTTGAATGTGAAAGGTCTGGTGAAAGTTCATGATATCTAGAATGACAAACAAGAGGGCAAGATAACCATCCACAATATCCATTCTGGAGCGAACGTCGCCTGAACGTCAGTGTGTCTCAAAGTTTCATCATTTTGAGTCTCTGCCAATCAAGTTGTTTGAACAGCGGCCGGCTTGAGAGCACCGCGTTGTCTTCCTTCTTCTCTGCTTCTGTCCTTCCACCCTCGTGTTTGTTTTCTTATATATAGATAATCCTAGATGACCGCTGTTTCACCACCCCACATGTCCAGCATTCTTGTTCCAGCGGCGTGCTATGCCCTCAAGTTTCCTAGGCTAATCTCTACTTGCATTCTGCTGTGAGGTATGCTTGTAGCCCAACAGATAACGGGTGATAACTTAACACCTTCAAATCTTCAATATTCCAAAAAGTCATTGAACATACGACAAAGAATGCCGTGTGGGAGTCTTTGCCTCCCTAAATCAACAGCAGAAGCAGGTTGGCAGCCAGAAGCATATGATATCATGAGTGCCAACAACAAACACCACCCCCTTTCTTCGTTTGTTTGCTTGTTTGCTGGTTTGCTTCTT
Organism: Durusdinium trenchii; assembly: GCA_963970005.1. Taxonomy (NCBI): domain Eukaryota; class Dinophyceae; order Suessiales; family Symbiodiniaceae; genus Durusdinium; species Durusdinium trenchii. The sequence continues at coordinate 317,779 of CAXAMN010003080.1, forward strand.
TCTTTCTTTCTTTCTTTCTTTATTTTCCTTTGTATTTGTACGTTTTGCACCACTGTATATAGGGTACATTTACAGGTGCCATCCATCTCGTGAGGCCTATTGGTCCTTCAAGAGATTGAGGCCGGTTGGGTTTTCGCTGTTTGCGGGCCCTTGCTCTTGTGCTTGATGCATTTTTTGCATGGTTTGCGCATCCACTGAGATCCACTGAGCAGTTCTCACGCCTTGGATCCCACCTTCAACAGCCCGTGTTGCGATCCAGTCAAGCTTCAGGCCGGAGGTGGTGGTGTGGCGTGGTTCACCCAGCAGGTTCGAGAGACCTTGGAGCAGGCGCTTGGCCGCTCGGGCCGAAAAGTCTAGGAAATGTGAGAAGCATACTATTCCGGAAGAATCCCAGTAAATTGAAAAGTCATGCGTTTCCATCGCTTTGGACCAAAACAACTGTTCAATTGCTAGCTGCTGGGCCTGACGCTCGGTTTGGACTTTTTGGACTTGGCACGGAATGTTGGTGATTGGGCTCAAGCTTGCAGAGAATCTGTGCGCGCTGTGCGTGTGTGATTTGTGCTTGAAAGCTTTCATCAAAGCTACAAAGCATGCCTCGTGACAAGGACGTGTACTTTGCCAAGCTCGCTGAGCAGGCAGAGCGCTACGATGAAATGGCCGACTACATGAAGGCCGTGGGAGATGATGGCTCGGAACTCTCTGTTGAAGAGCGCAACTTGCTGTCGGTGGCCTACAAGAACACCGTGGGATCTCGCCGTGCTGCCTGGCGCATCATTTCAAGCGTTGAGCAGAAGGAGAGCGTTGAAACAGACAGTTTTAAGTTTTGCCCCTTTGGTCCGGAAGAAGTGATCCCCCCTAAAGGTGAAACTTCCTGGAAGGAGAAATCCAAGGGCAATGAGACGCAGGCAGGCTATGCGAAGGACTACCGTGTCAAGGTTGAGAACGAGCTGCAGAAGATTTGTGACACCATTCTGAAGCTCTTGGACCAAGGCCTCATCCCAAAGGCGACGCAGGCGGAATCCAAAGTCTTTTATCAAAAGATGAAGGCTGATTACTATCGTGACTCGGCTCAACTCTGGGTCACTGACCTTTTGCTGAAGGAGAGACATGACAAATGTATACAACTGTAACGCGCTTGTGAGTGACCATGCATGAACGCATGTTGTTGCCACAGCTCGGTATTAGTGCTAACTGCGTATCAAACATGACATGTCTGACATGAGAGCGTTCACTTTGCTAGCCAGCCATTGGGCCATGACAGCAAGGCTACATCGCCGAGTTCCGCAGCGGTGACGAGAAGAGCAAAGCCGCAGAGGAGGCACGAAAGGCCTACGCAGAGGCAGCAGAGGTGGCCAAGAAGGATCTTTTGGTGACACACCCAATTCGTCTTGGCTTGGCCTTGAACTACTCAGTCTTCATGTACGAGGTGCTGAATGACCCTGATGAAGCATGCAAAATGGCTCGCACAGCTTTCGAGGATGCAATTGCCGAGCTTGACAACGTTGCCGAGGACTCCTACAAAGACTCCACGTTGATCATGCAGCTCTTGCGAGACAACCTGACCTTGTGGACTTCTGATCAGGAAGCTGGCAATTGAGATTGAGGCAGATCGCAGCTGCATCGAAGCAACACAAGCGTTGCACCTGCAGACCTGCGATAGTTTGGGAGAAGGGGGGAACCAGATGAGAACACTGAACGTGATCCAGAAAAAGAATGCGTGATGATATGCTGTGCAAAGTTTGTTGCATTCTAGCATTCCGTGCCATTCAACAAAAGCTACATTGCTATTGTGTGTGTGTGTGTGTTTGAACAGATATTGATGATATTGATTGATATTGTACTATTGTACCATTTTTGGTTTGAACAGCCTATCTCTGTGGGATTTTCTGCGGAAGCTCTTTGTCAAACGGCTTGGAGGAGCGCTCCAAATATACCAAGCTTCAAGCTGAGTTTCACTGGAGTGAAGCCATAGAGCGTACATGGCTGAAGTGCACCCTTGTTTTTTGCGAGCATACCTTTTTTTTGGGACGTTTGCTGCAAGCATGTTCTTATAATTGATCTTGCCCACACATCAATCCATGTGATTCGATCATTTGACGATTTGACTATGCCGGACCTTGGTGTGTTTTGTCAAAGGCTTTGAGATGTTAATTTTTGTCACGATATAGTAACTATAGCGGATCTCATATTTGCCTGTTGATTGTCAACTCACCCTCCAAGCCTCACATTTGGACCAGGTCTGTTGCTCAGAACCTCGGCAGCAGCCTTTACGTTGAGAAGAAACTCCTGGACCAGGCTGTCACAGGCTGGGCTAAGTAGCAGACTTGCCTAAGTTAAATGCTGGTCCACAAAGGTGGACTGACTTACTGTGTTCAGCGTAGGCACGCGCAGGTGATGTATTTTGATTTTGGTGGGTTTCTAACTTCTCAAGCAGGCTGCCACACAGAAATGGAACCTACTGTCGATCGGATGTGTCAATCCATCAGGTGCACGCTATGTTGATCATAACGACAAGGAGCACAATTTCCGGCGGGAGAAGTTGCAGGGGACTTGGGCTTCGAGTGAATTGATCTTGAGTTGCTAGTGAGGTGAAGATCGCAACACTTTGGCAGGTGGTTTAGACGACCTAGGTAGCTCTACAGTCTACAGTTAGTTTTCGCTGGATCCTGCCTTATGCCACTTGCACATGGCTGACAAAGACTCTAGGCATCCTACACAGCATGCAGTTTTGGTTGTTTCCTTTCCTTCTTCTTAGACATCGTGGTTGCTCAGGAATGGAGATGCTAAACCCTTCCTTGACGAGGTCGCTGGAAGAATATCTCTGGCGATAGTAGCCTTCACAGTTTACATTACAGCTCGTTGGAGCACTTGCAATACTAAAGTCATCTAAAGCCCTATGGATTATATAAAGCGTCAAGAAAGGGCATTGCATGACACCCAAATGGAATGAGCTGATGAGTAACCAGAGGGTTTGATTTGTGCGTTGGTTTCCCCGTTCTCTGTTTTCCAGTCTATGGCAGATATCGTTGACTTTTGGGCACTCAATCTATGAATTTTGCAGAAGCTGTCGGGTTCGGGCGACTGGACCAGTTTCACGTGACTCTTGGACACCCAACTTCTTGTGGAGCAAAAGGCATCGCTACGAACGGAGCGATCGGATGCTACTAGGGGCTCCTGGCATCGCTACTAGGACCAAGAAGCTACTAGGGGCTCCTGGCCGCACCACTAGGAGCAAGGACGCTACTATTATGAATGAGCTCCGGCGCTGCTACCAAATGCACCCAAACTCCCCTGTTGCCCACTCAGACTTCCAGGAAGAGGGGCCAGATGGCTTTTGGAAGGTCAATGACATCATTGGATACATGTTCCTTGGCAAGGTTTCAGAGAAATAACAAATTATTGTATACATTTTGTAAAACAAAGTGCCAAACATGAGTTGGTATCAAACTTAAGAGCTAGCAAGCGCAACAATCCAACCATGAGAGACTAGAAAGATCAATCAACACGTTCACGCAGCACAAAATGGGAGTTAAGCGGTAGGGTGCCATTGAATCTCTGATGCCAGAGCGATTCTCAATTTGGTGGCATCGTTTCACACGCCCATTCTTGTGGCAATAGAAGTGTTACTGTTGCGACATGCGATAAAAACACTAGGCGTACGAGAATGTGCTGCTATTTCTGTTTGTATGTTTGTGTCATTGTAGCTGGCTATATAATTGCTGTCCAAATGTTGAGAGAGAGAGAGAGAGGGCGAGAGAGAGAGACTACATTGGGGTTGCTGGTTTCAGGCCACCATGGGAAGCCTTTTGCAATCAGCTCGGTCCTTAGCAGTGTGACTTGGTGGCTTTCTCTCACAAGGGGCAGCACCTAAGCTCACTGAGTAGCGGATCTGACTTGTTCATAGCTTATTTTGCAAGCTTGAGTCCAGAGGCGATGTGGTTTATACCAGGAGTTCTACCAGGCAGCTCGCGACGTTCGTTTCTGTTGTTTGTACTTCTTGCTGATGGCCTACTGGATCACTCGAGCTTGCAGCTTCTAAAGTAAAATAAGCATTGATGCAAACACAGGTATGCCACCAATCTCACTGTAACTTCTGTTTCAGTAAGAGTAATTATTGTTTGTCATGGGGGGATTTCTGCTGGAGTTAGCCTGATGGTGCCTGCATCATGAGCACCAACATGCCTTTCGATTGTACAGCAGTTTCGGACATGGGATTCTTTGGAAAAATCTACCTCATAGCAGTGCAGCGCAGGTGAGATGGGACAAACCCTTCCTGAATGCTGACTACTCAAAAGTCGAAAATGGCACCACACATCCAGGCGGTGAAATCGAGTGCCTAAGGAAGACCGAGGGATGACGCTTGAACCTCCCCCAGTTGGCGTTTTGTGATGGATCGGATCACTCAGAAGTCTAAGATTCTGCAAAGCTGACATCGTTCACACCATAGCAGGAGTTGCTGTTTGTATTTAGAAGCATGAGAGGGTTGGAAGATGTGCTCCTGGGAGGTGCTACCTGGGAGCCAGATGAGTGCCTTCCTCCACAAATGGACGTGGAGCACCCAGCTTGAAAAATTCCTCCTTCAGACAGCCATTGATTGTGATCCGCTATTAGGTTGGAGGCCATCGCTCTTAGGTTGGAGGCCATTGCTTCATATTGCTTCTAGGTTGGAGGCCATTGCTAGTAGAAACAAAGAAACAAGAACAGGAAGAAAGGTCTAATATAGCTTGCTATTGGGTTGGAGGCCATTGCTATTTTGGTCTGAGGGTTTGCGACTTCGTGAAAAGCGCGCTTGGGCCAAGAAGAAAAGTGTGGAGGCGCACGGGGCGCTTGTTGGTGCACGGGTGGAGGGGCAACCAACCTTGATTCAACTGGCGGAGCGACAAGCAAAGATTGGCGGCTTCGTTATTCTTTTAACCTGTAGCAGAAGTTAGGAAAGACACCAACCCCATTTGTTTGGAAGTGTAGTTTCCAGCGCGCAGCGTAGATGGGTATCACCATCACCGCGCACAAATCCAGCGAAAGCCCGTCATGGGCAGGTCAAGAACAACATCATTCTTGGCCCCTTTCGTTTCATTTTATTTTCAAAAGTTGGGGAGTCACCAGTGTAGAACCTCATGGGAAGCGCTAGAGGCTCATGAGTCCAACATGCACAGGTGCATGGTAGTGGTGCTGGTGGTGGTGGTGGTGGTGGTGGTGGTGGTCCCCTAACTATATACTGTAAATTAATCATGTATATGACATTGGGGTTTCGTCTTTGGCTTGGATTACCAAGGGGTGGCTTTGTAAGGTGCTTTAATATTCAAGGGTGACAATCAAATGTGTGTTGCAGTTAGTGTTATATTGGGTGGACTTGTGGTGGTACTTATATTGATCACAACATTGTACACTTTTCTGAGTGATGCAGGAGCGGGAAGCTGCAGAAGCTGCTATGAAGGTGGAGTTGATGAGACCACACATCATTTGATTGTTTCACTGCTTGACGCTCCGCTTTTCATTGAGATTGACAGAGTTCAAGATTATTGCTTGGAGGCAGGAAAGAGAAAGGAAATTGCACCACAGGCAGGTGTACGTGGTGGAGCAAAAGTGCACACGAACGCGCTGCTATTGTCACCTCTCCTACGGCAAATCCAAGTCAACTCGCCATGCCAGGCTCCAGAACGACCTCCAAAGATGGGGAGATTCAGGCCAAATGCAGATGCAGATTCTTGGGTGTCACACCGCCTTGGAATTGGCAACTTTGATCATATGAATCATACTTGACTCTGTCCAGTGCAGAGCCCAGAAACCTTGCAGGCGCACTGGTGAACCCCTCATTGCAGACATGCTGGCTGCCCGGAAGGTTGTTTGCTCCGACTTCACAAAAGCGTGAGTGCTTTGTCAACGATGGAGCACACACTACAGAGATCATTAGAGCTGCATGAGTAGTTTCTTCCCCAAGCTGGAGCAGTTCGAGACTTTCCTGACCTGAGCATCATTGAGGTTTCGATTCGCGCTTGGTCATGACTTCAATCCGGAACCTTTGGATGTCCAGAATGGTTGGGGTGCTCAATTCTTTCAGGTTTCCCTAAACATCTAGGAACCAAATAGGAACCAAATCATTAGCGTGAGCTATCCTGCGTCCAGTTGCTGAAGCTTTAGTAGCTAGGAGCTTACTCCTTTACTTAATTAAGTAGGCGCCTACTTAATCAAGTAAGGGCAGGCTAAAGAACTAAAGAAACAGACAAAACGGGCTTGTCCACCTCACGAGTTGCAGCGACATCACGCTGAGACATCATCCGTGGGCGGTGGCCACGCAAAGCAGAGGCGCGGGTGGGTCAGTTTGTCAATGGTTGTGTGGTGAATAACGAAAGGAGCGATTGAAATCGGCAGATGGGGATCTACCGATCTTGCCACCATCTAAATGGGCAAGTAAGTCGTCCTTCTCTGGCGATTGGTACTTGAGTGGAACCGGTAGTTTGTCAGGGTAGCGGCTTTTTGGGCTGCAAAATGGTGCATGGGTGAACGATTTCTTGACGGCTGGTCTTTCGTCCCTGCGGAGAATTCAGGAATATCCTCCAGGCTATGGTGTGGCTGACCCGCCAGGCGTGCTTGTAGCTTGATCCGTGATGGGTCGGAGTGTTTTGTTTGTATAACGCTGGGTACGTCCCCCTTAAAACTCAAAAACTAGTCATTTGGATGGGATTCTAGAACTGACGGTTGAAGTGGCCCCTAGTTTCTTGACATAGCGTAGACCTGCTGCTCTTGAATCAACATGTTGACAACAGCCCCATGCCACGGGGATGTCGCATGCTGTTGCAAGGTTGCCACTTCATTTTGAGCGTTTGCTCGACATGTGTTGGGTGATTCATGCAATATTTTAAAGTATTACAGTATTTATTTCATAAGGCTTTTGCAGCCGCTGGCTTGTACTTGACTAGATGTTCAATGGAATCCTTCAGAAATTCGATGCATGGGCGCGTTTCCGATGATGACATCCTCCAACACTGATCCGGGAGGCTGTTGCTTCGAGAAATGCGACTGCATGGCTTCTGGGATGCTTTACTATTGGCCTTTAGCATTTGCCTGCAAACTTTAGTAAGCCTGCTTTGCTCAGGATGATCAACGTGCGCAGAAGCAGTGGGAGACAAGCAAAAACTGGCTGGAGGCAGCAATTTCAGCGCAGTGTCATTGCTGCATTCGATGTTCTTTACACCTGAAAACTACTGCCAATGTGTCAGATCAGAAAAGGTGGTTGGTCACTGGTCACTGGTCATTGTTGGGCTGTGTCAATTATTCCAAGTCCTGTTCCAACAGTAGTTCAGTAGGTTTGTCCCGCTTGAGTCACTTGAGTGTCAAGGTTCTTCTTCCAGTGTTGGCCTGTTGTCGACCTTGTGCAACTACAAACTAAGAAAGCTAGCGTGCGAGCGGGTGGATGTGCATGTACCTTGGGGGTTAGCTATTGGTCAGAACTGTGGAGTCTAATGAAGACAATGACGTGTTGAACTCTTCTCGCAGGTAGCCGTGGGTAACTGGCCCATACATCCAGATGTCTTCGCTGCGCTCAGCATGCCACTTCGATACCCTTCTCATTAAGCACCGATTGTATAGATATGTAGGTGTGCCCAGAAGAACATCCTTGCAAAGACCTGACACAGGCTGTTGCCAAAGTACGATCGTTTAAACCCTTGTTGGCCGGAGAAATACATACCTCCGCAGAACAGTCCTGCCACTCCACGTTTTTGAAGACCAGGGCGACTTAGACATAATTGGACATACAATGCGCCAAAAGAAGCCTGTGTTCGAAAAGACCTTGTGAGCTGAAAAACATGTATTTGATGAACACTGAGACTACATGTACTTCGGGCTCAGCTTGAAGAAGCTTTTGGGCAGATTTTAGGATGCCCTTGGGCCTGAAGATGGATGTTTGTGCACCCCTTCGCAGCACTGGAATCACTGTGCGTCCGTTTGCTTTTGATCCTGCTTACATCGCACAAGCTTGGGTGGGTGATTTCAGGGTCGACACATTGAGGTGTTCTTTTTTGTCCGAGTCTTCAGATGGTCTGCGTGTGATCCCTTGTTGAGTTATTCGGTTGGTCTGCTTTTTGGCGGTTTGTATCAGGCGCTTTGTTGAGTTTCTTTTTTTAAAGCAGGGGGGGTAGGCCGCTAGTAGAGGTAGGTTAGCTAGGCAAGTAGCTAGTAGAAGAGGTAGCTAGTAGCTAACAAGTTGCTACCTAGGACGCAGGATAGCTCAGGCTCTATTCATTTGCTTCCTAGTTCTTTGGGAAACTTAAGTTGATATTCAATTCACTTCATTCGTTTTGTGCCTGCGTGTTGGACTATGTCACTTTCGTCGACTTCAACATGGTGAGATAAGCCCAAGAGGCAGTCCAAAGTTGGCATTCGAGGCGTTGCCCGATTCTTGCGGCGGTAGGTGGCTTAGTGGCTTGCTCCTTCGTGCCCTTTCATTTGAGCGCGCTTCTGCCTGAACATGCGTGATCAACCCTCAACTTCAAGTGCAGTGTCCATGTCTTTTTTGGGACCATCTCTGTGTATCACAATCTCTGTGGAGGTTTAATGAGGTTTCTATGGGTTTCTGATGTTTCTTCACGACCAAACTCCTGTGCAGGATGCCCAACGGACCACCAACGCACTGAAAGCCATCGAACACCTCAACGTTCTGAGCACAGCTTGGGGTTGGAATACCTTCATGGAGGGTATGGTCGTGGGTAAGATTGGGTAAGTACTTTCTTTTAATTCTGCTTAATACTTTCTTTGCTTCATATTTGGGCAAAGGTCGCTTGAACAGTTTGATGTGGGCGCTTCAGTTCTGAATGAATGTCCCTTCGGCCTCTCACATTTGAGGCCAGCCGCCTGGTCCGAAAACGCGGTGAGGCATCTGTGAGCCCTGGCGACGCATGTATATTGTAAGTTTCATTGGGCGCAGGTGTGGAATCCGCAGATCCGAGCAATTGAAATACTCCAAGTCGAGGTTTGCTGCGCCATGTGCGGCATGCCTTGGCTTTGAAATGCAGGTCAGTAGGCAGTTCTACTTCGAGGTCCTCCATCGGCACGAGGCGGAGTTTCTGAGCAAAAGACGACGGTGCATGTGGCCTTGCTGATCCTGAGGAACCAATGTCTGAAACCACTCCGTGAGAAGAGTTGAAAGACTATTTAACTGTTTGACTATTTGCTACATATATAGATAAACATTGGCCTAGAATGATTCAGAACAGCGAAGCTTCATTGCTGAGGTTGAGGATCCTCAGCGGATGGCTGCCCTCAAGGTGGCACAGGAAGTGGAACTGCAGATCCAGAGGTCATTGAAGGACGACAATTTTGCATTGTTTTTGTTTTTGTTTCCACGGACTTTGGTGGTTTCATTTTAGTTTTAGCTTGCAGGGATTGATGAACCTCCCGAGGTAGAAGAAACCTTGCATTGGCCACTCGGGGTTTGAGTGGTTTACTCATGTTTACTCTGTTTGGAAGACATGTGATTTCTCTCCAGGAATTGCCGCTGACTGCCCTCACTGATCCTTGTGATGAGGCGCGGGAGTTTCACTTGAATGTTAGGACCATGGTGGATTGAATCACAGATCAGCGCTGAGACCTTCATTTAAAAGTCGGTGGTTGCGTTGCTGTTATTGTCTCGGTATATAATGGACCGGAGAACTGACTTGAAAGGTGCGAATCCCAGCTCTTGCGTTTATGAAGAGCGGCGAAGATTACGTGTCGGCGACCAAGCTGTCTCCGACATGGGGAAGGGGGTAGGCCACGACTCTGGCAAGACATCAAGACACACCAAGACTCTGAAATGCCTGGAGTAGACCATTCTATGCATCAGCATGCCGACGTACTATGACATACTGCAACCAGCCAACTAGATGTACGTTTGGTCATTAAAAGTGTGCGTGCAGTATTTGTAGGAAGAGGTGCCCACTCTTGGGTATTTCACTATTGATTTAGCTCACACTTTCTGATCGCCTACGCGCAGCTTTTGGACTGGCTTTGCCTGACACCACTGTTTGACTGGAGAACCCAATTGTATGCTGTACCATTCCTGTGAGATTTTTGGTTTGAGGCCTCTCCGCTTTGAAATTGAAAGCGGGGCCAGTGACCTGGCAGCAAAGTGTCTCTTGTCAAGCTCTCCACCCGTTCGATGTATAGTTACCCCGTTCGGATGGAGGGGCTAATCATGTTACCTCGTTGACCCAGCATGATGTAATGGGCTTTGTGGTTTGGCCTGTGGGGGCTTCTAGGGATGGTGGTTGACTTTGGTTCTGGATGCATCCTTTTCGTTTCAATGCAGCTCTTTGCATCGCAGAACCTAGAGTCTGAGTTATAAGTTATAAGTGAAACGAACCCGTTTGAACGACCACGGAGAAGCAGGTGGTTTGGTTTCTTTTTCGCTACAGGCAGCTGGGCCAAGATCGGTCTGCAGCTGACTGTCAGATTGAGCGGCCAGTGGGAGTGGAGTAATTGTCAGTGCTTGAGTCCTTCAGAGGGCAAATGAGAGAGTATGAGACGGAGTCAGATTGAGAGAATCTGTGGAGTTCTGCACGTTGTCATGAAGTCTTGAGACGGGTGAGGTCTAGAAGATGGAGTGCTGACCACAACTGCAGCTCCACCATCCAGGCGATTGATTTGTTACCTGCCAAGGGCTTTTGTTAAGACTTCCATTTCTCAAACGGTGTAGCTTTCCTCAAAACCACTGTGTACTCCCTAGGTGTTGTGTAGAGACGCTTTTTGCGCGTTTGGTGTAAATTATGTGTTTGTTTTGTCGAGCTTGTTCAATCCCATCACACACCTTTCGATGTTTCGACTGGGGAAGAGAGGCCAGTTCCCAACTCCAGGCTGGAGCCAATCAGAATAGACCTCTACAACTCGGAGGCGCGGTTGTATTATGTATGGAGGACGCTACTAGTAACCAAGGGCCTCCTGGGAACAAGAAGCTACGAGTAACAAAGGGCATGCAGGCGATGAGTTACACTGGGGGTCCAAGAGAACGGCATGTGACCCGTGCAATCCTACCCATGCAGGAGGTTCCTGAGATGCGATACCTCAAGTAATAATAACTTTGATGAATTTTGTGGTCAGTGATGCATAATTTTGCAGGATGAAAAAGTAACTCATTATATACAGTACTACTAGTAGCTAGAAGCTTCTAGTAACAAGTGCATCGCTACTATATAGATGAACAGTAGATGTTGTCAACATTGCCCAGCTTGCTTGTTTCGGTACCTGTCCATCAGGGGCTCGCGGCAGTGGTTGACTGCTCGGCCTGGACGCAAAACCGGTGAAGGGCTGCAGAGGGTTGCTGAGAAAGATTAGATCGTTGGTTTTATAGGCCACGTTGTTTGTCATGTGGCAAGTTGTATTACTATGTAATGGCAGACCGTTACCGGAAAGCCATATCCGAGCTATACAAGACCAAGCTCACTCCACATCGAAGTATATAAGATGAACATGAACTTGGACGTGTGGACCCGGAAATAGGGCGTTTGTGAGGTCACCAGCTCTCGACAGCCTGAGCCCGTGTGGCAAAAGGGCACGGTGTTGAGCTCATGGTGAGAGGACCACGTAGATGTCACGCCTGTTGAAGTTTCCACGAACGCAATAATTCGACAAGACTGCATTGAGTCTGGGGGTGTGATGATTGGACTCACTGCTTGAGGCCACGGACCTACAGTATATATCATATCATATCCATACATATATATATATATACAGAGATGTAGAGGTGGGTGCATAGTTGTAACTTTGTGTCCTTTGGTCCTACGCATATACAACTATCGACTTTCAGCCACTTAAGGTCAGTCTTGTTGCTCGTTTCACAGATGTGCAGAAATGCCACAGACTCAGACTTCCAGATTCCAGAGCATCCTGGACCGCACACCCTGAAAGTCCATTTTATGTACTGGAATTCCACTTCCTATATAATGTATATATATATATATGATAAACGCTTTCGTGAGTTAAAACGAAACGCCAAACGCGCCTGCTTTTATGCAGTGTTTCGGCTACAGCTGATGAGCCACCGCCAGCGTGATTGCACGTGTTCCGCGTGCATTGCGCTCGGGCGTGTGGCGAGCGTGGTGGTTGACGAGGACACCACACCGGAGCATCGAGACTATATCGCCAAAGTCCTCGAGCGCTCCTACACCAAGATCCTCGAGAAAGGCCTGGAACTCCTGCGGAGGGAGCGCCGGGCCGCAGACGAGGGTGACTCGGGAGTGGCCTGCCACGCCACTCCTGGTTCCGAGATTGAGGAGAAGGAGGTGAAGGAAGAGCCACAAGAGGAAGCCACAAAAAAGAAGAAGAGGAGAAAGAAGAAAGCCACCCAAGAGTTGGAGAGTGCCATCGACAACAAGGACGAGCCATCTGCCCCCGCCAAGGACGAGGAACAAGGAGAAGAGGCTGCTGCTACATCATCGAGGAGGTCACCTACACCAGAGAAGGCTGCAGAAAGCGTGAGCCAGCCCTGTGAAAAGGATCCTCGACTTCCTCTACCCCGCAAGGCCGTGAAGCCCAGTTCAAAGCCCCTTGAGCCTCAGAAAGAGAAGAAGACAAGGGAAGAGTCCACCGGAAGGTCAAGTGGGAGCCGCCCTCTCAATTTGAGGCCGAAAGCAAAGACCGAGAGGAGAAGGTCAGTCAGTCGATCGCGAGACAGGGAGCCCAAGGACAAGAAGAAGAGGCGAAGTCCGAGTCCTGAGGTGGACCATTTTGGGGGAGACAGAGGAGTCTCCTCGGGTGGCTTTGAAACAGGAGGTGAGGGCGCTACATTGGTTGAGGCTCCTCCTGGGAATTCAAAAAACAGTTCATTGAGGACTCGCAGACCGCGATCCCCGGATTATCCACCACCTCTTCCACGCCGACCCAGCAGAGGACAATTGTGGATTGGCCCCATTCGCGCATACAAGAACAAGCCCGCCAACAAGAAAAAGAATAAGGGATTGAAGAAGGAGCTCAAGAACGAGCGGTACTGGGAGCGAAGGCGTCAGAGGTTGTGGGAAGAGCGAACTCGGGGCTACAGGAGGCGATAGCCTGGGGTATGCCTCCCAAGAGGCGACCAGCAGCCGCTGAGGTTCGGAGAGGGGTGCTTCGCCGACCAGCAGCGGCGCCTGTTGCAGTGGACAGAGGATGGCAGAATGCGGGAGAGATTGGCAGCGATACTCTCCTGGGGTGGCCGTGGGTGCATTTGAAGGGGCGCTTCTGGGACGAGGACGTGGAGCTCATCGGCAAGGTCATGGAGATCAAGATGAGAGACACCGGTCGAGAACTCGTCATGAAAGGTTCCGGCACTCCATCCGAGAGCCTGTTGAAGGCCCTGACAGGGATTCCCTCTCGACAGTTGAGGGTTCATCTATGTGGGGATCCATGCGAAGCACTGGTCCTATGTGCATTGCAGTCAGGTGCAGGAGGCTCAACGAGCAGAGCTTGGGTGGAGCCAGAGCCTGGAAGCGGCTGGTGGCAGAGAAGAGGAGGACGAGCTGCGGCTGCTCAGGGCGTCCGTGGAGGAGTTGAGAGAGAAAGGAAAAGGAGTTGGCGGCCAGCCAGCAAAGGAGAAGAAGAGAGGAAAGTCTCCTGGTACTTCGGGAGACGAGGACAAAAAGAAGAAAAGGAGAAAGAAGAAGGACTCCTTGAAGATCCAGGGAAGAAAGGGCTGGACAGCCTTTTTGCCTCCACAGGACTGGATCCCAAGCCCGAGATCAGGCGAAAAGTCAAAAGGAAGGCTCGAAAAGTGGCCAGGCGGAGTCGAAACAAGAAGAGAGGCAGCAGCTCATCGGGGTCGGAGAGTTCGAGCAGCACCAGCCGGGAGAGTGCAGGCATCGAGGACAAGGACTTGTTCGAACCGGCTACGCCGACTCAGCGGGTGTGGAAACTATGCCCTGGCGCTCTCACAGGAGGCCTTATCAACGCAGATGGGGACAGCCTCCGAGCCCATGGAAGGGGCAGTCCCGGCTCTGGTCACGCAGTATGCCCGCGATGAGTGGGCCGGTTGCTCGAGAATCCCACCACTGGGGATTGCTGTTGGACCTCTTGTTGAGTGGCCAAGTGGCGGCTGCGGCCGACCTAGCCGCCCAACGACTCAAAGCCCTGGAAGGGCATTCGAAGGGCATGAAACCCGAATTGCTACGGCAACTCGAACTTGTCGCCCAGGAAAAGCCATCGCTCACGAGTACAACGGAAATCATGAAGGCTGGCCGGCAGGCGAACGAAGAAGTGAAGGTATTACAGAAAGCAAGCTCCCGCGACGCCTCCGAGAAGGGGAAAGGCCAGTGGAGGGACTGGCGAGAGAAGATCGACAGAGGAGAGAAGAGTGGCAAGGGCGAAAAAGGCAAGAAGGGGAAGAACGATGGGAAGAAGAAGGCAGCCTAGCAGAGCAGGTGGGACCTACAGGAGATGGCAATCCTACGAGTGGTGGCATTGATGGTGGCTATATTGGGGAGCCGCTCAGTGGCAGAGCGGCTCCTCGGGAAGTGGCAATGGAGCAAGTCACTCCTGGGGTGGGATGGTCTCCTGGTGGCAGGGAGACGCATCAACCACAAGGGAGTGGTGTTTTTGATGACTCGGAGGCAACAGCTTCTACCTTGGTGCAACGGTCTCACGAATCCTGATTTATTTTTGGAGCAGCGGCCCCAGGCTCAGTCGGTGGAACTTCATCCAGGAGACACTGCCGCGATGGTTGGAAGGCCACAGCTGCCTACATTGCCGCAGAGGACGATGAGAGAAGTATTCCAGAGCGCCTTGGGCACTTTGACTTGTGATGAACGGATGCGCTCCAACATGGGTGGAGACGAGGATGGCAAGCAAGACCTTATGCCTCTACCCGTGCCCCAGGCGGATGCAGTGGTGGCAGCGACCGTCGTGGCCATCAACCACCTGGGAGGCTGGAAAAACCGGCCTCCTGGCATTCAGAACGCTTCGGACTCTCAGATCCTTGCGGTAAAAAATTTGAGCGACCTTGTGCACAGACATGGATTGTGGAAGGTTGATGATGTTTGCATTAATTTTGAGGATTTCTTTAAGAGAAAGTCCGTTGATTACATGGGTGAAGAGGTGAAGGTTGGTATGACCATGAACTGGAAGGCTATTCGTGATTCCTTCCCCCAAGAGGTTGGTTGTCTTGATCTTCAACGATTCTGTCGCCTTGGCACGTTGGAGTACGTTGTAAACTTTGAAGACTTCCTCTTTCCCCAGCAGGACTGGAAGTACACCAAACCCCCCAGGGTGATGGTGGAAAAGGATGGTTGGTGGGAACTTTGTCAGGGTCTTATCGATCAAAAAGTTTGCGACGTGATGCCGATCGACCAGCTTTGTCACGTACATGGCAAACCACTTCTGAACGGAATGTTTGCTGTGGGCAAGGGAGAATATAAAGACGGATTGGAAACGCAGAGGCTGATCATGAACCTGATCCCGGTCAATACACTATGTAAGCCACTAGCTGGAGATATTAGCACGCTCCCGGGCATTGCGGGACTGTCTGGTTTCCTCCTCGATGCGGGGGACATCGCAGGCCACCTGAGGGACCAGTGGACGAACATGCACCTCCTCCCTGAGTCGACGCATCCGAACAAGTGACAACTCCGTCAATAGGGACCCTGAAGTCCACTTGAGCGAGAGGAGCAAGAGCAATGAACCTCGACAACTCCACCTTCACCTCCCACGGGAGCCGCAACCTAACCACTGGAGCCTCTCCTTCAAACCTCTGCATATGCACAAAGACCTCATTCAAACAGCGCAACAAGGCCCTCCGGAACATACAGATGTAGATGAACCCCCCACACACGACCTGTAGTTCTCGCAATGTGCATTGACCTCGCCTGATCAGCTCATCGGCTAATTACCTGCACCTTCTCGGGCTTCGGAACAGCAAAACCAGCCTCTCCGTCAAGCATTGCACCTTGAACCTCACCTTGGAGAGCTCTCTGAACCGACTTCTTGGGGTGTCGCGGCAGTCCCATGGAGTCATACATGTCCCTGACCTGAGCTACAGCATCCGCCACGCCGCCCTTGATCTTGCCTGCTAACCGACTCTCGGTCTTCTCCAGCAGATCAAAATTGTCCAGGTAGATCCGGTATAGTCGACTCCCCGAACTCAAAGGCCTATCTTTCCGCATTTCATGGTGCTGAGCAATGGACACACTATTAAGGAAGCCCATGGGCAACACTCTGGCCACCAAGACACAGGCGCTGTCACCGTACTGCGGAGGAACTAAGTCTGGGGGAACCTGCTTGTTGAAGCCGAGGTAGCGCTTCCACTGCTCTGGCACACTGAACAGATAAAAGAAACACCGAATATCCTCGCTACTAAGTAGGACCACCTCCTTGGTCTTCCCATGGCGGGACACGTGAGTATTGAAAAAGACCCCAAGGGACACCGTGTTGTTAGAGCTTCTTCCCTGAGACTGACTTCTTTGACGACGTCATGGAGTTTGGGGCAGAACAGGTCGCAATGTAGGCGTGGTACTTGTTGGCGCAGGACCCCCCTGCCAGGGAGTCAGTGGTCTTAATGCTGACCGCAAAGGGGCGGTGCGAGATGAGCGTAGCTCCTTGTTTGTGCATGTGCCTCGTATCGGTGACCTTTTGCGAAGGGGGTTTCCCTGGGCCCAGGTCCATGAGCTAGTCGAGAACGTTGCGTCAATGAGTAGCGACGACCGGACTTTGATGAGTCAGACTTTTGGAAGACTCCCCCACAAGATTGACTCCAAAGGGATTTGTTTGTGCTCCCGACCTAGACTGTACTGGACTAGTTGGGCGATTGAGGAGGAGCCGGGTGTCACCTTTGCACCAGAAAAGGAAGTAGGTTGGAAAGTTTTTGACACTGTTCACTTGAAGGCGGAGGTCGAAAGCGGGGCATTCCTTCAAAAAGGGTGGAGCTTGCGTGAGGGGTGCACATTACCTACTTTTACTACTTCAAGGCCTCGCACTAGCCCGGGACGTAGACCAGCAGGACTGGACACATGCGCAGAGCACGAATTGCAGAGGTGGAGACAAGACTCGTACAGATTCCCCCCATACCAGTACAAAGACAACCATGGCCTGTGGAGCAAGAAGGGCAGCTGGAGGCGGCCGAATGTACAAGAGCGCGAGCTGATCATGGGATTTCCACTCGACTATACCAAGAACTGCGTGGTGAAGGCCGAACAAAAGGGACGTAGCTATGACGATGCCCGTTTAAGCCTTTTGGGCAACTCCTGGCAGGTGGGAGTTGTCGCGTGGTTGATCATGCAGCTGATGGTGCCTTTAGGGTTGTGTGTCAAGCGGTCATTGCAGGAGCTTGTTCATGAATTCACCCCAGGGAAAAGGCTCTAGCTTTTACCACGTGTTGATGCGTCCACCCTTTCCAGGACGTCGGGCCCTACCCTCTAGCCCTGATACAGTCGCTCTTGTTCGAAAACTTCTAGGTATGACCGCTTCTAAGGGAGAAGACCTTATGATCCACGCTGGAAGTGACCCACTCCCCCGTCATGCTCGTCTACGAGCGAGTGTGCCCGGCCGGCTTTGGCGGTGGAAAGAGATCAGTGGCTGGAGGTGGAAACATGAGGGTGATCACATCAATCTGTTGGAGTTGCGAGCCACTTTAACCACTATTCGCTGGAAGATTCTCAGAGGAAGACGTCTTCGGGTTCGCTTTCTGCATCTCACCGACAGCTTGGTGTGCTTACACGCTCTGACCAGAGGACGCAGTTCTAGCAGGAAACTTCGGAAGACCATACAACGACTGAATGCCTATCTCATCGCAGCTGACCTCCACCCCCTCTGGGGGTATATTCACACCTCACAAAACCCCGCTGACCGTCTGAGTCGGCGGCCCATGTGTCGCAAATGGGCAAAGTAGGTAAACGAGTACTGGAAGGTCAGACATGCGAAGATAGGCAAAAAGCAAGGCAGAAATTAGGATCGCTAAAATCTTTGACTGTGTCCGAAAAGACTCGAGCCAGGTATGACAATGCCACCTCGAAGTTCGCTCAATGGCTGAAAGACAACGACCTCACCTTACCACGCAAGCGCGACCAGCTTGATGGGCTTCTGGCTGAATTTATAGAATACCTATGGTCGGAGGGCTTTGGCCGCGCACAAGCATGCGATACACTAGCTGGGCTGCAGGATCGAGATCCGAAGTTGAAGGGACACCTTCAACTGTCCTGGAGGTTGATGCGCGCATGGAGCACCAATGAAATCCCAAATAGGGCACCGCCATTACCCCAGGAGGCTGTCATGGCCATGGTAGGATGGGCCTTTTTTCATGGACATTTCAGTTTCGGGGTCTCACTGCTAGTGGGTTTCTATGCTATGCTTCGTACAGGCGAGTTGTTGCACTAAAAAAACTCCCACATCTACATGACAGGTCCCAAGACACCGGCTGTCATTTCGCTTGGACTGACTAAAGGTGGAAAACGCATTGGAGCAGCAGAGAGTGTGACCCTCTCCAGCGCGGATGCACTTAAATGGTTGTGGATTTGGAAGACTGGGCATAAGCCTCATGCTAACCTATGCCCCACCAATGCAGCATGGCGCAAGCTCTTTGCGGCGTGTCTCACTGCCCTGTCCCTCGATGTGTTCCAATTCCGCCCTTACAGTCTCAGGCGAGGCGGCGCCGCGTTTTGGTTTTCCAAACACGGCAATCTAGATAAACTTATGATTGCTGGACGCTGGCAACGGCGAGAGTGTACATCAATGAAGGACTTGCAGTCCTTGCAGAACTTCACCTACCCAGGGCCAAGCTAAAACCTTTCACAACTGTGTTTCACTCCGGGGTGCGACCTCAACACTTGAGCGCGAACAAGCGCAGAAAACAGGGGGACGTGGAAAGGGCAGTTGGGACTGATTTTTAAATTCTTTTAAAAGAATACATCG
>CAXAMN010003080.1:336628-348078 GCA_963970005.1 Durusdinium trenchii
GAGTCAGAGTTAGACTCAAATCAAGTCGGAGTCAGGACTTGACAGATTGCTAATCTGATTTCTTTGACCAAACTGTGGAGCGCATCAAAAGCTAGCGGGCGTGAGTTTTTATAATAATGCTACTGTATTCATCGTGTACTCATATGACAGCTTGGGCACTGCAGTTTATGCACCACTGTGGGCATATGAGTCAGCCTTTACCTACTCAAGGCCCATTGTCTCGGAACTCGAGGATCGTTCTGTGAGCCTTGCATGTCAACTTTCCTGTTTGCTAATTTAGTAGAGGGTTTCCAATGCATTTCCTTGGGTTGCTTGAGTCTTCCTGAAGGCCGAACAGGTTTCCCACATTTTCTCTAATGTTTGCCTTCTTGTTTCATTGAGCATTTGTGGCCTGGTTTGCCAGGCAAGAGCACTTGAGCAAAATTTATGACTTCGATACCAGCACTCCAAAGGCTGAAACCTGAGAGATGAGAGCTACTAGTAGTTTCTTGTTGCTACAGTATTAGTAATGCACTTAGCTACTAGTAGCGATGCACCTTGTTACTAGCAGCTTCTTGTTACTACATGAGATGGGCCATAACGACATGACGCCGTACCGCGCCTCGACGCCTCGGCGCAGGAAACGACTTTTGGACGCTGGCTGTCCTGCATGACTCTCATCCTTCGCCTGCTGAGGCGGCGTGGCTTGCTACTAAGAGCAAGGACGCTACACTAGTAGCTTCTTGTTATTGCAGGGGAAACGATTCCCACTATCCCAATGAAGCTTCTTCTGTACACTTGCACTCGGCTAGATCTGAAACAGTATCAGCGCTACGTTTCATTTCCGAGACAGTGACCAGAGTTTGTTCTTTTTTGAGCACTTGCCTCAAGCTTTTAACTTTGACGTGCAAGACCTCCGCTGCTTTGCAGGTCTTTGACCTTTGGGAACTTGGTGAAGTCAGAGGTCAGCTGGTGAATTGGAGTCTGTTAAGCAATCATCAAATGCTGACCGAACTCAAGGCGGACTTATGTCCTTTCACATAACAATCAATGTGCTGGACAAAAAAGAGCTGTGCGGAGCCAAACCAACTCGCGATCGATCCGTCATCGCACCTCAAGGTCATCTCGGCTCGCCCAGAGATCCCTCATGCCAATAAGCTACTGGAACATCTCTCGAATTATTTATTTAAAAAAATCACTCGCAAATCAGACATACCCACTCAATGTGCGCTTAGAGCTGCCATTGATTTCACCTCTTGAGACCGTTTGCAATGCTCCATATGCTTCTATGTCCTTTTCTGACGGTCAGAAATTGTACCAACGGATCAAAAAATGCAAGACCTTGCTTCGCTTTCGTATTCTCAGTGAGAGCTTGAATTGTTGAATTTGTAATTCACCTGTGTGTGTGACTGTGTTTTAGTCCGGTCACTCTGTGGGTGGTGCGCATGTTGTGTTACGTAGTTGTCTTTGGTACATACCCAACCTCGGGTACCCCACTTATGTAGCTGTGCGGAGCCGACAACTGTGGGTAGTTTGTTTCCTTGAAGGGGCACTTTGAGAAATCGACCTTTTCGGAGGATTGTGAGCTCACTTGCCAGGCTCAGTTGTCACGGCCACCTCCTCGTGCAGCGGTGGCGCTGTCGCACTGAACCAACAGCACGTTTCTCAGCTTCGAGAGAACATAATTCAATTTCAATCCCCAGCCATTGATTCATGTTCACACCGATCGATCTGGTGAAAGCCTGGTATGTGATCCTGAGGCCCGGAATGCTTTCCGCACCTTGGCCTCAGGCCATGGAAGTGAGAATTGAGAAGCTTTGCCCGCACAGCGTAGCTGCGTAGCTTGCAGCTCAGAAAAGAAGAGAGGCCACCAACTGAGTTGGGGGACATTCACTCACATCACTGTCACTAGACATGAGTTTCCCTGGGCCAGCGATCCAACAAAGAATGGGCTTCAAGGCAAGAATATCCGGGTGTTCACATCTCTGTCACAATACCAGCCAGACCGGAGAGCTAGGCAACCTGCGACTGCGGTCTAGCTCCTCGATCAATCGAGTGCATGTTTGGCGGTGGACAACCTTCCCGCAAAGTTAGCTCCTTCGATTGGTGGACAGTGCCGCGTCTTGAGCGGCGTCACCGTCTGGAGCCGGGAGTCGCCTTCGTGCACCGCCGTATGCCATACACAGTCGTATGTGGTGTGCGAGCGTGCGAAAGAGGAGGCTGAGTGAGCAATGCTCAGTGGTTGTGGACCTAGCGTCCTTGCTCCTAGTAGCGATGCCCTTTGATACTAGTAGCTTCTTGTTACTAGTAGTAAGGCCAGGAGCTACTAGTAGCATCCTTGCTACCAGTAGCAATGCAATTATTCCTAGTAGCTGCTTGTTATTGTAGCGCTCAGTGGTTGTGGCTATATAGATGAGTCAACAGACTTGCTCGATCCTTCAGTTCTGCTCCTTCTCCTTGTAACCTTCAAAAGATTAGGACACTTCGTGGACTAGACGTCAGGGCTTGCATTTGTTCTGCTGCTATCATGGATCAATCGGCTCTTATGATTGGAGCTGTATGGGCCTGGAATCCAGGCAACAGTGGGAGTCGTGCAATGCCTTTGGAAGATGTTTGCAACAAGGATTGCCAAGCGGACGGTAGTTGATGTTCTCTGTAGTTGTGTTTTTCGTCGGTTTTGCTTGATGTTTGCTACTTTTCCTGCTGCATGCTGTGTGTAGGTTTTGGACTCTCTCTTCTTAAGTGTAGGAAACAGGAAGAACTCAGGAACCACAAAGAGCCATTAAGTCTGATGGCCACTCAGGACTTCATGATTACGGATCAACATCGAGATGTGTTCAATCAAGTTCTTTGCATTCGTTCAAAATGCAAGCTGACTGACTGCATGAAGCATACAGGCTGCTGCTCCCTTCGGGGAGCAGATGATTTCGTCAGTGCTTCTGGTGAACCTCAAGGTGAGGCGGAGCTGGTTACTACGACACTCCCATATATAGATAGAAGATGATGGAAGCCTGCAGTCGCCGAAGATGTTGCCTAAACTCCAAGCGCAGGGAGTGAAAGAATGGAGCATTCCAGCACATATTCATCCTGTATCATCCTGTCCAGCTGTTGTAATAGCAAAGCAAAGCTACTAAAAGCCTAAAAGCCTTCTCGCACCTGTGACTCGTTGCCTTCTTGCCTTGGGGGCGCTACAGGTCCACAAGAGTAGCCGGTTGGCTTTTAGGAAGCATCAATCTTCTGACTTCATGGCACCTGAATGGACCGCACATGGTGCAGACACTTGCAGGGTGAAATCCTCATCTGGCGAGCGTACAAGGACCCCTGCAGGAGAAAGAAAGGAAAACGTGACTTGGAGGCCTCATCATTCCTCACATTCCTTCATCACAGGACTTCTGTCTTAGATGCTCTTATTATACTGTAGACTGGATACGTACCTGTGTTTTGTTGCGGGTGGCCTGGCTTTGGAAAGAATATATATAGACCAACTTAAAGCCTGCCATAGTTGAGGTGGTTTCCGAGTCCAGTCGTAGTTCACGTAGCACTCAGTGGCATTTCGATCAGTGATCCGGCTACTTGGGAGAGCAGCAAATCGAAGTAATCAGAAACGGTATTGCAGACTTGCGTCATGCATCTGAAAAAGTATAATTGGAGTATCCTAGAACGTCTTCACTTGTGATCCGAGCTCTGAGGCCTTTTGACTTCACCACCATTCTTTGAGGCCCTGAACGCATTTTCCAAACCGATCATGTTTCGGACGGCAGGAAAATGTGACGCGCTCGGACTGGCAAGCCTTCTGCAGCCAAGTCGTCGCAGCCAAGGAGCGTCACTGACTTGGGCGTTGACAAGCATAAGGAATGGGTCATGTTACGTCGTGTTCAAAAGCATGGGTACCATATGTAAAGGTTTAAACAAGTTAGGTTTCCCTTAAAATCTAGGAAGCAACGAGCGCTTCTTCAACGAAGCTCCCCCCGCTCTCAGGCGGGCTTGAAGAAGCGTGAGCTATCCTGCGTCCTAGGTAGTAGATACTTAATCTACTAGCTACCTAAGTAGGCGCTTACTTAATGAAGCGGGGGGCGGGAAGAACAAGTTTCAACACTTTCCTGTTTGGCTTTCAGTTCTTCCAGCCGGAGTTCCGTTCACGAGATGACATAAATGCTGGAGTTATTCAATGTTGTTGACACTTCTAGAGAGCTGGGTCAAATTGGGTGGTGTAAACGCATAATATTTGCAGCTTCATTTATCTTCATTTGCTTATTTGCAGAGGAGACCAGGGACAAACCTGTTGTGAGCATCAACGGCTCTCACTTCCTGTATACCACACAGGCTCACAGTCGTTTTGTTTTCGCATTCCGAAGAACCGGCAATTCGGCAATGGATGTCCCTGTGCTTTTCAACATGCCTGAAACGGAACCGAACCAATGCAGACTTGAAAAGTTTGGAAACACCACTATTCTGATAGTATTTGTACTTGGCCTTTCCATTGCGCTCGGCATTTCGTTGCGGTCGGGATTCGGCCCTTCAGTCGTGTTCTTCCAGCCTGCCAGCAGGGAGATATCGTCCTCGTGGCTGCTAGCAAAGACAACGTCAACGTTATGTTGGCCATGGGCTCAAATTCAAGAGAACATGCTTTTCATGATTCGTCCTTACTGACTCTTAGTATTTATTTGCATTGAAGCTGCAATTCTGAAGAGGTTCTGAAGCTCCTGTACAAGATGGTGGACCTCTTCAAGGCACAGATGGTCTGAACAACATATGATGCGGGGGCGCAGACTATGCAGAGACGCTGGATGGCCCACCTACTGTAATCCTTCCAGCACCTGTTGCTCTGATCATGGCAATCAGGTCTGTATGTAGATGACTGATACAGGTTTCTGCACTCTCACGGTCCACTGTCCTGTTTGTAAATGGTCGTCAATGGTGCGAGCTTTGCAGCACAGTGCATTGCTTGAATTTGTCATACGTTCGAAAGACACAGAAAACTCAATGTATGAAGCCACTCTTGATTGTCAGGCCTACTTCGGCGGCTCGTTTGACGAGAATCAGGTCTGAATATATTACTTTTCAGAATCCAGAGCAGCCATGCCATGCAGCAAAAAGGCTGTAGACACTGAACAGCTACTTGGTGAATCTGATCGTCCTTGGGATCCTGACAGCCTCATCTTGAAACAGTTCTTGTCTATAACATTCCATTGCCAACTGGAAGTTGGCTCTTAAGCCATGATTGCTGAGATGTAGGTCACTCCTTCAATCTCCTTCATGGCCACAAGCACCAAATGAACTTTGCAGTGCAGAAGCGAACTTTAAATGCACGTGTGGAACATTTTGTCATTGTATGTGTTTGCTTTCTTTTCTCATGTGAAAACCTCGTTGGTACGCGAAGACAAACAAAAGTTAATGCAATGATGCCTCATAGATTCTCAAAGATACCTTAAGTGCATACTTTCGGTTGACACTTTTCAATTCTTCATGTAGTTTCCTCCTTTGAAAAGTTACACACCAGTAAAAGCAGTCAGATGGTGGCAGGTGCGAAAGCACTTTGTTCTGATCTACGAGCTGTTGCTCAGCGGCAACATCGATGAGGGTTGTTTTTACTTGGAAGGTCTGAAGCTGTTCAAGGGTTCAGTCTGAGATTATGTGTCATTCTGTAGGTGTTCATAATACATGCCAGTGAATGCAACTCGGGTTAATCTAAGTGTTGCAGGACAGGTCACCTTGGTCAGAGCACCTTCAAACATGTTGCTGGCAATAGGCAACATGGTGTTTGTCCACCAAACGGCCGTGCACAATGCTTAGCAGAGCATGCAAACTGAGAACGCCTTCAAATCCCATTCGCAGCTAGCCTAAACACAGACAGAGGACAGAAAGTCACTATGGGGACTTGACACATCTTGACACCAATCTCGAGTTTTGACCTCGGACAGCCAGCAGCAGAGAATGTGCTGCAAGAGCTTTGCATGTGGAGTTTCAAGCTGAAGGAAGATTAAGATTTGCTGCCCATCTTCTGCTCAAGCAAAGAACACGTGGCAGATGTGTTGCGACTGTTTGAACGTGATATCTCTTGCCATCTCTGGCCCGTTCTGTGGTTTGTGAATCTCAATCCTCATAGCAGATGATCTTCGTAAAGCTTCTTGGTTGCAACTGAACAACATGCATCAACATGCCGCACGACCTACTTTGTAATGGAATCACGACATTGCAATAGCCACTCTTGATTCTTACCTGCTTCTTTCAACTTGGTGACAAGTGTCACTAGACCTAATTTCAGCAAAGCACGACATGACGAGTTGAATAGTCTGGTTGTTACGCAGACTCTACAATCTAGGCTTCTTGTCAGTCTCAGGCTGTTCTTCGCGCCGCTCGTCGCCGTGGCATCACGGGTTGTGTCTCATAGAGAAGCTTTGCTGCTTGGCAGCGTTGGCCAGGGCATACGTACAAACATGTGCGTGTCTGTGTGTGTGTATCCTTTGGAATCACAAGGCGCCTTTTGACATCTCTCTTAGTTCCTCAGTCTAGCAGGGAATCAGGGACGTTTGGCTTGGCCTGATCCAAGGAAGCTCCAACCATTCGTCAGGATATGATCGAAGGACGCTTCAATCATGTATATATATATATATATCTGCCTACCTACACCAGAGCGATTGATTCTTTAGTCTCGCTCATAAACTGGAGGCAGAGTTCTCAACAGACTAGTCTGTCAGTCCTTTTCCATTTTCACTACCCGTATGGGCTATGAGTGGTTCTTTCACGTCGCTATAACAAACAGGAGGCATCTCATCTTGTTGACCCGCTTACCTACACTATATATAGAGCGATTCTCTCGCTCATAAAGCTTGTCTGTCGGTCCTCTTCCACTTCACTACCGCTACAAGGGAGTCTTTTGTTTGGCTCACAAAAGCTGGAGGCCTTGACTCCCTTGAAGTCCTGTGATTGGACTCCACTGTGTTACTAAGGTTCTCCCTGTTAAGCAAGGTATCTTGAGGGCTGCTGGCGGCATTCCAACCGTAGATACGTTTTTACCAAGTGTGCACCTTGGAGTCATGCGTGTGTTTTCCTCGGATGTTCTAAGATTCTTGACGAGATTTATGCAGCAGGGATGGCAGCAGAAAAAAGGAGCCTGCACCACCAACGAAGACACTCCTGATTTCCTCATGATAGTGGGATGATCCTGCTTGTTGTTAGAACAAGACTTTGTCCATTGCTCCGGTTTGCAGCAAAGGGCTAGTGAGTTCTGCAGACTTGCGTTCGTTGTCCGATCCGTGTTGTCAGGCAATTTTTCATTCACGTCTTCATGGGAGGCGGCTCAATCCGCACGTGCTAACCTTTATCACGAAAGCCAGCCGATAGGCTAGGCTGAAGTTGGGTTGGGCGAACGAAGTGAGCAAAGGGTGTGTGGGCGGGTCAATTTCGGAGGGCTAACCCAGAGCCTGGTGGGGGAGAGCGAAATAAACGAGTACACAATTGGGATTGAACATGTATGGTTTTTGGGGTGTTGTGATGCAAGTAATGTAATTGATGGCCAGAAGTGCATCATTAGCATCATGAGGTGCTCAGGAGGCAATGTAAACTGTTTTCTACCAGGGGTGGGAGTTTATGTCGACGATAGGCAAGAGGGGACAACGGGACGCGAAAAGTGGTTGGAACTATTCCAGGAAATGTCGACTTCACCCCCTAGCAACGGTAGCCTTTGCCCGATGTTAGCCAATCACTTGATCTTGCACGCCGAGTCTTTGAGTTCCAGTGCGCTCTCGATTTCACCCCCCATTGCCATATTGATGTCTTCTTATTGGAGGCTGGCTTTCGTCCCCTCCCTGCTCAGGTATTACTATCTATTGTTGTATACCTGTTGTGCAGCTTCACAGATAGAAAGAAAGAAGGAGAGCCCTAGTGGTAGTTTTTTGGAATGGGGGATTGTCCAACAGTACATGCGAAGCATATACAGTGTCAATAGAGCGGAACAGAAACAAAGACCGAGCACTGTGAAAGTCAGAAATGTTGTTGTCCACTACTGTCAGTTTTTGTTAATGAAGCTTCCATTCCTTGCAAACCTGACTCCTTATGAATTTGTTATTCTTTTTGGAGTGTGTGCACTTGAGCGTTCATCTTGACCCAATGAGCGTTTGGAAGCAGGGTGGGGTAAACCAAATTATCGTTGGCTCTATTTTAGGACATATGCCTGCAAAGGTACGATTTTGTTTGGCCTTGGTCGGTCTGGACTCCCCATTCTATAGTGAGCTGGTGTTTATTTTTTAGCTGGGCAATCAATTCAGTAGTTGAAAAAAAGGGTGGAAACCGTTCCGGGAAACCATTTTATTCCTATAGAATGTGGAGTCCAGGCCGACCATGGGGATTTCATGGACCATGTTTTGACAATCTGTTTGTGCTCGCAAGCGTACAGCTCTGTTCATGAGGGAGCGTGAGCAGCAACAAGGAAACGGCAAGACTCTTGTTCATCCAAGGCACGACGAACTGTTTGTCCTGGCGGGGGCAGAGCGGAAAACCTTGTGGCACAAGAATTTCCCAATATACGCGCAGGCCAGCTTAGCATGTTCTTTTTTGTAACCTGATCAGCCATGTTGCTGCTTGCCCTTTTCAAGAAAGAATTCAGTTTCATTCCAAAAGCGCAGCATGGTCAATAGTTTGCGTTCGACAAAGAAAGAGGTTTGTGGTTTGCGGCAAAGACAACTGCAGGATCCTTTCGGCGGGAGTGTTGAGGCTGGGGTCTTAAACAATTGAAACAACACATCGCGTATCATGGCGTACTCACGAGCGCTTGAGAACTGACTTGATCGCCTAAACGCACTGCAAAGACCTCCTTCAAGATTACTGAGCAGTGTGAGAAAACTTACTTGTCCTACTCAGGTCACTCGTTTGACAGGCGGGGAGGTGGCCTGTCTGAAATATGTTCAAAGTCACAAGACTGGTCGCGGGAGAAAGTGCTTTAGAGTCATAAGCATGAACATCTTACAGATAGGTTTCGACAGCTTGAACCTTGAGAGAAAGATTGACATCCGATGGCATCCCTTGGCCTTCTTCTCCCACAGTTCTTGTCACATGCCTCACATGCCATACTAATTGCTGTTAAGCCATCAGACATTTGCAGCTTCGATCATGTATGTGTGGAGCAGATAAGTCAAAGGGCTGTTCTGGCTGAGGCGATATCAACCATAGCAACTTGCCATCAAAGATCTGACGAATGGGCACGAGCAGACCCAAGAAGGTGATTTGAGCTGAGCATGCGCTCAGAAGTAGATGTTCATTTGTTGAGCAACAACTCAAGGATAATTCATGTAGCAGCGCCCCAGGGGTACGTGGACTCGGCAGTGTTTTCAGCTCATACTCATTGAACTGCTGCAGTATTTTTCTTTTGGAAAGGCCATGAGTGACACCGTTCTCGCCAAGAATGTGTTTGAGGCATTCTTTGCGCCCAAGGGCTCCTTCATTCGAATGTCCGCTGACAAATTGATGCCATGGTATTTAAAGTGGTTTGGCACGCCAGGCGCCTGTGGGTGTGAAGCACGAAAGACCTTAGTTGGCACTTGGCAGGATGTATGACTTGACCAGTATGACATGCTTGGTTACAGCCAGCTTGGACATGTCATCATCACGGCTCAAAAATCTATAGGAACCAAATCATTAGTCATTAGTCCGAGCGTGAGCTATCCTGCGTCCAGAGGTAATAGCGTCCTAGTAGCTAGTAGCGAACTACTCCCTTACTCAATTAAGTAGGAGGTCGGCGCAAAAAATAACAAGATGGAACCCACGAACCCGAATGCAAACACGATCGAAAAACTAATATGTCCAAAGGACACTCTTGTAGGACACTCTTGCGGGACACTCTGTAGGACACTCTTGTGGGCCACTCTTGTAGGAAACTCTTGTGGGACACTCTTGTAGGACACTCTTGTGGGACACTCTTATAGGACACTCTTGTGGGACACTTGTGGGACACTCTTGTGGGACACTTTTGTGAGACACTCTTGTAGGACACTCTTGTGGGACACTCTTGTGAGACACTCTTGTAGAACACTCTTGTGGGTCACTAGCAGGACACTCTTGTGGGACACTCTTACACGACACTCTTGTAGGACACTCTTGTGGGACACTCTTGTGGGACACTCTTGTGGGACACTCTTATAGGACACTCTTGTGGGACACTCTTGTGGGACACTCTTGTAGGACACTCCTGTACGACACTCTTGTAGGACACTCTTGCGGGACACTCTGCGGGACACTCTTGTGGGACACTCTTGTGGGACACTCTTCTAGGACACTCTTGTGGGACACTCTTGTAGGACACTCTTGTGGGATACTCCTGTAGGACACTCTTGTGGGGCACTCTTATAGGACACTCTTGTGGGACACTCTTGTGGGACACTCTTGTAGGACACTCTTGTGGGACACTCTTGTGGGACACTCTTGTGGGACACTCTTGTGGGACACCTTGTGAGACACTCTTGTGGGACACTCTTGTGGGTCACTTGCAGGACACTCTTGTGGGACACTCTTAGGAAACTCTTGTGGGACACTCTTCTAGGACACTGTTGTGGGACACTCTTGTGGGACACTCTTGTAGGACACTCTTGTGAGACACTCTTGTAGAACACTTGTGTGGGTCACTTGCAGGACACTCTTGTGGGACACTCTTACACGACACTCTTGTAGGACACTCTTGTGGGACACTCTTGTAGGACACTCTTGTAGGACACTCTTGTGGGTCACTCTTGTAGGAAACTCTTGTGGGACACTCTTGTAGGACACTCTTGTGGGACACTCTGTGGGACACTCTTGTGGGACACTCTTGTGGGACACTCTTGTAGGACACTCTTGTGGGACACTCTTGTGGGACACTCTTGTAGGACACTCTTGTGGGATACTCGTGTAGAACACTCTTAAGGGACACTCTTGTGAGACGCTCTAGTGGGACACTGTTGTGGGACAGTCTTGTGGGACACTCTTGTGGGACACTCTTGTAGGGGAAAGTTTGGAAAAGGATGTTGCCATTCCAAGTTGACTAACCCTTTTGTCGGCAATGCAGGGGTAAAATTTAGAGAAGGATGTTGCCAATTCAACTTGACTCACCCTTTTGTGAGCAATGCAGGTGTAAAATTTAGAGAAGGAAGTGGCCATTCCAACTTGACTCACCCTTGTGTGGGCCATGCAGGGGCAAAATTTGGAGAAGGAAGTGGCCATGCCAAGTTGACTCACCCTTTTGTGGCCAATGCAGGGAAGTGGCCCTTCCAAGTTGGCCTACCCTTTGGTGAGCCACCCAAGGGGAAAGTCTAGAGAAGGATGTCGCCAGATGTTTAAGTGGTTTAACTCTGTCTTCTAAATGTTGCTTTGACATGTAGGGTAAGTTTGGAGGAGATAACTCATTAGTAGGACACTCTTCTGGGACACTCTTGTAGGACACTCTTGTGGGACACTCTTGTGAGACACTCTTGTGGGACACTCTTGTGGGTCACTTGCAGGAC
>CAXAMN010003080.1:348088-376820 GCA_963970005.1 Durusdinium trenchii
GTGGGACACTCTTAGGAAACTCTTGTGGGACACTCTTCTAGGACACTCTTGTGGGACACTCTTGTGGGACACTCTTGTAGGACACTCTTGTGGGATACTCTTGTCGGACACTCTTAAGGGACACTCTTAAGGGACACTCTTGTGAGACACTCTTGAGCGACACTGTTGCGGGACACTCTTGTGGGACACTCTTGTGGCACACTCTTGTGAGACACTCTTGTAGAACACTCTTGTGGGAAACTCTTGTGGGACACTCTTGTGGGACACTCTTGTGGGACACTCTTATAGGACACTCTTGTAGGACACTCTTGTGGGTCACTCTTGTAGGACACTCTAGTGGGACAGTCTTGTGGGACACTCTGTGGGACACTCTTGTGGAACTCCTTGTGGGACACTCTTGTAGGAGACTCTTGTGGGACAGTCTTGTAGGACACTCTTGTGGGGCACTCTTGTGGGACACTCTTGTAGGACACTCTTGTGGGATACTCCTGTAGGACACTCTTAAGGGACACTCTTTTGAGACACTCTAGTGGGACACTGTTGCGGGACACTCTTGTGGGACTCTCTTCCAGCTCGCCAGATACTCCGCGTACTAAAGTTGTAGGTCGCCAGTTCTCAGCTTCCAGCTCCCCAGATACTCCACGTACTACAGTTGTACTACAAGGTCGCCAGTTCTCAACTTGCAGCTCCACCGGACAAATCGCACTCTCGCCTGCATTTCGCGCACTCGACACGCACGATCTCCGCAGAGGGTTGCGCGCGCATGGGACAAATCGCACTCTCGCCTGCATTTGGTGCACTCGACACGCACGATCTCCGCAGAGGGTTGCGCGTCAAGTCTCCAAAACGAGCGTTTCGTACGAGACTTCCTCAAAAACTCACACGTCAAAGTCTGCAAAACGAGCGTTTCGTACGAGACTTCCTCCAAAAGTCAAGCGGAAACACCCATCGGAGCACACACACATCACGCAGCCCTGCCAAGCAGTTTCGCGATTCCAGCCCCTCCAAACAACATCCGCTCACACGCCAATCCCAATGGGACAGCGACATTCACCTCTACCACAACTCACAACCTCACGATTCCCTGCGCCTGCCACGAATCTTTCCCCATCCACACGTCTAACGCGCACAAAGTACTGCGCCTGCCACGAAATGTCACCTCCCTCACACCTCGCAACCTCACGATTCCCTGCGCCTGCCACGAGAATTGCACTTCCACGCTTCAAAGCCCGCACGAAGTCCTGCGCCTGCCACGAAAAGTGACAATATCATCGCATGTGAGCTTCAACAAAATTTGCACCACCCCACACGTTTGGAATGATTTCGACCCGTTCAGAGCACACTCCCATCCATCAAAATCGCCATTTCAGCTGAGACTTGTCACGAAAACAGAGCTTCGATGCCGCACCCTGAAACGCAAATCCCAATGGCGCGGCCACATCCAACACGCCAAAAACACGACTCTCCAAACGCTAATCCCAATGGAACTGCGCCGTAATCTGCGGATCTCACAAAACGCTGCGCCTGTGCAGCGAAGTGCATCACGTTTCTTGCGCGACATGTCCGTGTCACGCAAATCACAATGGAATAGCGGCGCAAACTGACACGTGACACATCCATGCAAAGTCACTTGCAAAAGCTTCCCCCAATGGCAGCAAATTTGAGACGCGACGACGACGAGAGACGACGAGAGACGACGAGAGACGACGAGAGACGACGAGAGACGACGACACGACGCAAGCCATGCAAACACAGGTCCAACCCCCAGACCCCCAACTATAAACGGGAACCCTTCGCTACGCATTCGGGAAAAAGCAACTTTCACAACGTGCAGCAACTGAGCCCCTCACGTTCCTTTTCGGCCTTTCACAGGCGAGCGCGCAGAATACATGCTTGGGACAATCTACCGTGACTTGCCAACGAAGATTGCTTCCATGGAGTGAATGCCAATACACATGATTGTCATGTCATCATATCATACATCATATATCATATATCATCATATATCATATATAGTATATCATATATCACATATCAATACATATCATATATCATATCATATCTACATTGTGTACTGCCTCTAAGGCTGGGTTACGGAAAATCCCACAACGGCTTTCACTGCTGCCGCCGCAACGGCAGTCACTGGCGGATTGGCCTACTACTGGAAGCTTGGACATGCTGAATTGGGGATGAGGAGCTGG
Organism: Durusdinium trenchii; assembly: GCA_963970005.1. Lineage (NCBI taxonomy): Eukaryota > Dinophyceae > Suessiales > Symbiodiniaceae > Durusdinium > Durusdinium trenchii. The sequence goes on from CAXAMN010003080.1 coordinate 350,290, forward strand.
GTACCATCAACCAACAACAGTTGTTCAGCAAGACGGAAGTGCGATGAAAGATAGACAATCACAAGCAAATGTGTCGAAAAAGACTAGACCAAATCAAGATGTCTGAAAGCAACCTCTCTTTGTCCCCTTGCGGGGTGAGGATCTTTTATATTGGTTTTCCCTTGTTTCCTCTTTTTCAGGATTGAAGCTCCAAAGTGCTTTTGACATATGGGGAGCGAAAGTGCACCAAAGCTGGACAGGTTGGTACACATTGGTACCATGCTTTACTCCATTGTCGCATGCTTTCCTTTTTCAAATCAAGGTACCGCTCCAGAGGACGTCCTTCTGAGCGGGTGGTGGACGACACGGTGCTCCATGCAATCAATCGCACTGCGAAGGCAGGGTGACACGGTGCAACCTAATAGCGATGGCCTCCAACCCAGTAGCGATTTTCTCAGATTCGCTGTCCATGCTTGTCCTGATATTGAACCATGAGCGATGATTGCACAGGAGATAGAACAGAAAGTCGCTCAGCTGGCTTTGTACGGCCGGTAGGGCGGAACGGGCACGAGCAATAGAAAGATTGATCATGTTCCTGGACCTGGGATTGGCCGAACCAGGACGTACACTCCCGGTCACTAACTTGGCAGCTGAATCGCAAAAATTGAATTGGTTTTGGCAACCAGTCATTAATGTCTAGAGGTCATGCTGGTGGGGCATCGTGAGGAAACCCTCAGAACATGGCAGCAATCTACACTCTGACAAGACAAGAAGCAAAGGCATTCTCACTGGAAGTCTTTCCATGGCATCATCTCGATGGTGTGAGGTTCATGGCTGAACTGGAACCAAAACAGAATGTTTGTGACAAATCACACGGCTTGCCAAGGCATCCAAAAAGAACAAGTTAAAGTATGCTTTGGAATTGGTAAAACTCATACAGTATCACCGCTTCAAAACATCAAACATGAGTTCCCAGATGCTCCAGACAGCCAGCATGCATTTGGCATGCAGCCTTGATCCAACAAGGCTCCATCAATGTTCACTAGCATGGAACTTTGTGAATTTGGAAAAGAAGGCCTGTGTTACATTAACAAAGAACCTGCGCAAGAGTCGGCCGACTTCCTTGTTGATGAACAAAATTGTGGTGTTTGAGAATTCTGCCACCTTCTATGTTAGTGTAACTTTGGTGTTTTCCACCTGTTTTTTTTCTAACGTGGCAGCTGAACCTGCAAAATCTGACATAGGGAAGTCAATACTAACATGGCAGTCCAAAATAGAAACATGGTCGCTCTGTTGCCTGTGGAGTGGTTAGATCTTGACCCTGAGTGCTGAGGATCCAAACTTAAATGCAACTATGGCAGTATCGGAGCTTCAAGCAGCGCGTGGTGCTGCGCTTCAGGCAGCTGCAGAAGGCGGGGCGACGCAAATGCTGCTTTTGCCTGGACGTCGCAGCTTCTCACTTTCACTCTCAGGTGAGTGCAACCTGACTCACTCTGGAGCCACCCAGCTTGATACGTCCATGCCGTTGAAGATCCTTTGTTTGTGTATTCCAACAGCGTGACAGCTTTATTGGGTTTCCTGCTGGTGTAACACCCAGTCCACTGTCACTGCAAGTGTTCCATAGAGTAGCATAGAGAACTGAGGAACAACTTTCAAAGAAGCGGCTTGAGCTTTTGCTGCTAAGACACCAGCAGGCACGTATCATGATGACCACAGATTGAGAATTGTGCTTTTGGTCAGGGTTGATGGTCGAACTAATCTCGCATCCTTTGCAACTTTCAAGCGTCGTAGCTGTTCCGGCTATGTACCCGGCCACTAAAACTGATAGGCATACTTCGTCCGATTTGACAACAAGGGCTTTCCAAGCTTAGTATATAGTGTCTATTGACCATATGAGGGTATACCAGTAAAAGCTTGAGTGAGTTTCGGTTTCGATCCTTGTGCAGATGCTGAAAAGATGTGCACTTTTGGTCTGGACTCCATGTGTGAAGGGACTGTTTGCCAAGCTAGGCCGAGGAAACAAAGCTTGCGCCGCTTACTGCAGAGTCCCGAAGCTTTGACAGTGAGAATCATAAAAGATCATAAAAGAGACAGGTCTAATAGGTGGTCAGTGGTTGTGTTGGCACTGGAGCATGGCGTAGGATTAGAGATGCTAATCCTCAGAAGGTCGTGCTTCCTCTAATGCTGCATAACACGTTGTATTTAAATTGATATGACAATCATGGCTCCAAGCACAAACCTCGAGGAGTGTGAAAGCTCAAGGCTGCACTTGCATTTTTTTGTTGGGATGATTGTGTGCTCGATACTGAACGCTTGCACGCCAAACACCCTCGTTTAAGCCACTGATTTTTGATGATTTTTGAATTGGAGTGTGTCTCGAACGCAATCCACATCACCTTGCCGTTGTCCAAAGGTGTAACGGCATCAAGAAGGACTTATCCTGGGATGGTCCAGCAAAGGTTCTTGGGCATGTTGAGCGCCAATGTTTGAGGTTGAATTGTTTATCCTCCACGTGGTGAGTTGCAGGCTTTTTGTAGCTCTTGCGGTTCAACAGCAGGGTTACATTGCTTGCTGAACTAGTCTTGGAACAAACAGTCCATAGGTTTTCTCAACTGAGATGCAGGTGCTGTCGATCAAAGTGAATACCCTGTCAAGGTCCTGATCATGCAGCTGGAGATGTTGTTGATCGCATGATGGCAAGACAGGACAAAAAAGGACCGAAAGAGTAGCATGTGACAGCATGCTGCAGCATGCGTGCACCTCATAGGGCCGACTCATAGGGCATGAACATGGAATTGGAGGTGTGGGAGAAAGGGGCAAAATGTGGAGCTGAATGTGAAACGGCTCTCGCAGACAATGAACTTCGCCTAGTCACAGTCTTGGTAGCACAAGCTTGACGATTGTTCTGCATTGCTTTGCGTTTTCATGCGATGTTCAGGTTAGATGAGATCATTGACTATGGTCTGGACCCCAAAAGGCCCAAAAGGGTCAGGTGATGAATGATATGGCCAGGTCGCAGCAGCCTGGGAAAAGAAGCGCTTGTAATCTACTTACTGTAACTTGACACTGCAACTTGTTTGAAACGGAATCCTTTGGATTTAGCAATGCCAGCAGTCCCGTACGTACAAACAGAGCTGAGGGAGTTGTTCTTTTCTTTTTAAAGTAAGTAGGCGGCTACCAAGTAACCACGCAAGATCTCACGCTTCTTCAAGGAAGCTCCCACCGCCTGAGAGCGGGGTGGGAGCTTCCTTGAAGAAGCGCTTGCACTATTCATTTAGGCCTCTCATGGGGTGGATTGAAATCAAGCAGTGCGATTCGGTGTGGGCATCACATTTATTGCAGCGGTGTCCTGGAGCATCATGTCTTCTTGACGTCCATGGCTTCCGAGGTTATCCACAAATCTTGGAGGTTGATGTACTGAAGAAGTACATCACCCAGGCAGTAATGTGATAGACTCACGGTGCGAAGATGTTATGGTTTGAGAGCACCGAAAGCATTTCCCACGTTTACTTGCTCAGTCTGAGATGTGTTAGCAACAACCAAGAAATGCCAAACTGGCACTCAGTAGAAAATCAAGGCCTAGCCGCCTAGATGCCAGGCTACACATTTGTGCACCTGTTTCTGTTTCTGCCTGTTTCTTCTGTTCCGCTAAGCTTGGCCAGGGTGGTGCCAAGAACATTGACCTCAATGACCAGGAGCAGTTGAAAAAGATTACGGTGCAGGCACACAAAGGTTAGGAAGCCCCAGCTGTAGCTTGTTGCAGCTGGTCTTGAGTTTCTTGCCACTCAAGAATCCTTCAGAATGTCATAGAATACACCATCAAGTTTAAACCCGAAAGCCATTTAGTTGCAATTCGGTGAACATTTGGTATAACTCTTGACTCTATGACCAAAAGCTACTGCGGTCCTCTTGGCACCGCCAGGCCACTGGCGTGTGCTCTTGGCGCGCTGAAGGCATCAAGCACCGCAAGAATGAGGTGCTGCATATCCGCAAAAGAGCAATCGAGCGACTGCATGAACTGGTGGGAGAGTTTCTCAAAAAAAACGTGCGGAGAAAAGAGAAAGTCTCAAAACTTATGACTCAATTTGATGAATGATCCAGAATGAGCCTCTTCAGCATTCACTCCTTGGCATGGACGCTCATGGCGCAGGTATTTATTGATGTAATTGAAAATGCTGCAAGCTGAGTGTGATCCAACGGTTCTTTTGCAGCAGACTGCTGGCCATTCACACCAAGCAACAGTTTATTCAAAGCAGAACGCCCTAGTTGAGACTTTCACCCGGGCCACACCCGGTCGCTGAGGTGAACATTTTAATGTCTACAAAGAGGGAACGCTTGCGGGCCGATGCGCAGATCTGAGGGAAATGCACTTGGCAATACCATGCTGTGCCCATGGCAGAGAGAAAATACAGAAGGTCTATACACCCAGACTACTAGTCAGCAGGGAATATCCGGAGTTGAGTTTGGGGAATACCTGCAGTGCTTGTTTCCTCCATGTTGATGCTGAGGTCTCTGGGGAAATCCTCGTTAATTGCAAGCAGGGAAGCTCAATGACAACCTGACATTGCACTGCAAAGGGGCTTCGTGAACGGTTTTGCCCGGGGTTGACCAAGTTCAAGAGTTTTAGGTAAGCAGTTGTACAGCAATATCAATGCTATCATGATATCATGCATTATCTATGAATGACAAGATCCTGAGAGACTACCTTGGCCTTAGCCTCCAACACTCAAAAGCAAGGAGACTCCAATTGTGTGGGCTTCTGCTTTTGTTTCTTCTTGTGTGTTAGTTGGTTCTATGGAGATCCATACTCAGGCGGCATAGATGTATCGGGTTCGGTGTAGTTGCTCGAGTGCGCCCGCGCGCGTATAATGTATGAGCCTTGAAATCACCGGTAGTCTTTCGACATTTAAATGCAGGCAAGGCCTCCAGCGATGAACCTTGTCCAACGAAGGTAAATCGCTGGAGGGCAAGCGGATGGAGGCGTCCATTCGTGTACCGCTACGTTTGTGATTGTTATTATCACCCCACGTGGACCGTGGAGGTCTTCAGGCTGTTGCAGGATTATGCAGGTCAGCAAACATGCATTCTCGGTTTTGCGCCTTTGCACCTTCTGTATTTTGGCAATTTAGAACTTTAAGACTTTGAGACTATGGCGCCTTTGCACCTTTCGGAACACTTGGAACACTTGAATTGTCCTTTTGACCTTGGACGACCACACATCGCTGAATAGGACTAACTTGGTTTACTCTGGTGGCACATTCAGACCGTACATACTCCATCCTAAGTGTTCGTTCGTTCGTTCGTTCGTTTGTTTTTTTGTTTGTTGACTGCCTCAGGATGTTTTGTCCCTGCTCTAGTCCAGGGGAATTCTGATAATATGTTTTCAAGATTCTGGTTGTGTCTCAGGTTGTCCGGAATGCCCGAATGCAAATTTGGCATGAACGACAAGTTGCTTATGTCCGCTGCCGAGTTCTGGTAGAATAGCTGTCAAAGCATGTCATTTGATCCATTTGTTGCCCCGGTCCTGTTTCAGCTATCATTTAAGTAATTTGCGCTGTCATTTGGGCACCCATTCCATGCCTTGTGCCGTCACATTCGCCTTTCACGTCACCAAGGACTGACAAGGCGCGTGCGCGAAGCAGCGACAAAGGTATCGCCTTGGATGACTACAGGCGATGCCGAGCGCCGATGTTTGCGCGTACAGATGCGTACAGACTTTTGCATCTAGGCCGTGCGGAGGGGCAAGGCCGTGAGGATGAGTATATAAGTAGATAGTGTTCGGGCTTCAAAAGAAGCGGAAAAAACCAAGGTCAAAATATAAAAACCATGGTTCCTTTTTTTGGTGTGTGTGTGTTTCTGTTTTCATTCTTTTCTTTGTATAGACCCGTCTTTTGTACAGCAGACGTTTCATCCAAAGTCTACATTCAGCAAGTTGATGCAAGTTGTAACGATAGCAACATATTCTATAATGTAAACTGTATTGAACGTTTTACTTTTGCATAGTCTGCAGGTATGCCCCGCCTTTGCTGACTAGTATTGTTTGCTACATGGTTCTGACGAACTTGTGACTTGATTACTGCTTGATGTGTGGAAGTCCTTCAATTCAAGTGCCTTCAGAGTAAGTTCTATTTGTATCTCATGACCCATTTGTCCATGGACGACTGAGTGCCCTTTTTTTTAAACGTCCTTTGCACTCAACACTTGGACAGCTGCAAGCAGGTTTCACCAGTGCGTCCGACTGTCGAAATTCGATGTGGACCGCGAGATCACCTTTATCCCACCAGATGAGCCATTTCAGTTGATGACGAATCTTGGCCGAAGCTTTGCAATTGCGAAGTCCAGAGGAGCAGAGGCTTTCTGGTCCATGTTTGAAAGAGTTCAAATTCTTGTCATTTCTGGTTACATTGTGGTCCATCCTTCAATCTATCTGAGACAAGAAACACGTGTTCGAGGAAGTCTTGCAGTGAGGTATCGCATCACCGAAAACATTGAGAGCCCGTTCAAGCTGCTGCCCAACGTAAAGGCAGGACTGACGATGTTTGAAGATAAACTTCGGGCTATCGCAGCAACTACTGTAGGTCAAAGCCAAAGTATGTTCTATTGTGTTTTTTATGTCAAAGGGACGGATCACGGATCTGCGTGTTCTAGGAACCTTTTCGAACAGTAAGTGTTCTTGAAACAAGCTTCCTAATATAAACCTGAGGCCTCCCGGCTGTCCACCAATCACTCTCAGCCACAAGCAACATGTGACATGCTTGCCTTTTTCTGTTTCTTTTTTCAGAAGGTCTTGGGCCGCAGCCGGTTGGAGCTCAGCTTGCAGGTCACCGCGATGCTGGGAGCTTTGCAAAGATCAACTGCATTCCAATGATTCGTTGGGGTGTCTGACACTGCTGGAAGTCTCGTAGATAAGTAAATAGGCTTTGTTTGCAAGGTTGTCAAGCACCCTTCTTGGATTTTGCAGGTTTGTATCACTCTGCAGCTATTGCAGACAAACTATCAATCATCAGGGCCAATGCTTGAGGTACCCCCCAAATACAGCAGACTAGTAACAGCTGTGTGCGAATACCCAAGCGGCTCAGAAGACCTAGTCCTTGGACTTGTCATACTGGCAACTTGCTCAGAAATTCTTTGCTCGGACATTTTTGCACATTCTCTTGGCCTTTGCCTCGTTTTGCTGAGGTACGATCGCAACATTGAAGCCACCAATGCACAAAACTCAAGAGTTGGAGACAAATCGAAATTTGCCAACATGGCACAGCTGCTTTTTTGGGCTTCGCGGTTGATTCACACAGACCGGAGTATCCTCATAGTCACCATGGACCATGGACTTTAAGGACAGTCAGTTGTGTCATGTCTTGTTGGTTGATGCGGCCCAGGTTCGGATTGACTTCCCTTGCCCGAAAAACACGGCCAAGGCTCACATTCCAAACACAGCGCTTCTCGGCTTGAAAATTCATGTTCATGGAAGAACCTAATAGCACTGGCCTCCAACCTAACAGCGATGGCCTCCAATAGTGCTTGCCTCCAATCTAATGGCGATGGCATGATGATGGCCTCGAACCTAATAGCAATGGCCTCCAACCCAATAGCGACGGCCTCAAACCCAATAGCCATGGCCTCCAACCTAATAGCAATGGCCTCCAACCTAATAGCAATGGCCTCCAACCTAAGAGCGATGTTCTCCAACTCCAACCTATTAGCTATGGCCTCCAACTCGCCTCCTCCAACCTAATAGCGATGGCATCCAACCTAAGAGCCATGGCCTCCAACCTACGAGTGATGGCCTCCAACCCAAGAGCAATGGCCTCACCTAATAGCAATGGCCTCCATGAAAGACTTTGCTTCTTTGGCTTCTACACTGTCACAACTTGCAAGCACGAGAGGTTTGTTATCTCAAATTTTCAACTTCCCTGAGGCACGGAAAAGCACGATTTGATCCTGCACAGGTGGGACTCCTTGGGGCTCCGTAAGGCAACTGTAGGAGGAAACAGTAGCACGTCAAATGAATCATTATCCGTTTGTCACCTTTAAAGTTGGCTTGCAACAGCCAGGGTGCAGTGGTTTGGCGCATTCGGCGCTTCCCTGGAAGACATGAGTACAACCTGCTGGCCGAGGCAGGGGTCAAATTAAGTGAACACTTGTTGGGATGTGGTTGTGCTTTTGTCGTGATGATCCCAACTCAAATTGTTGGTCGACATTGCCGGCTGACCTAGAAACACACCGATATGTGTACCAGTATGCACTCATTCACACCGCTTCGCGGTCGAAGCCGCCCGCATCTGTGCGTCTGTTTGTCTCGGTCTGTCTGTCTCGGTCGTCTCCACAGGGGCAAGCACACAGGATGTCAATAATGCAGCCTCACTCGGGCAGAACAACCGACATCACCGATGCCTTGCTGATCTTTCGTCCGTTTTCAAAAGTCAAAAGCACCCCCAAGCTAAAGCTTGAGCTATACTATCTAGCAACTCAACTTCTCAGGACTCACAGGATGGATTGAGGATGACTGAAGCATCCTTGACTAAAGCCGTAAAGAAGGAGCTGACAGTCCACCTGTCCTGTAATGCGATCCTTCAGATTATTATGACTCCACCAGTTGCTTCATATTATGGTTCCACCAGTTGTTTCACGCCTTTTGAAAACCACTGCGAATTGAACAAGACTCCACCAGTTGTTTCATGCCTTTTGAAAACCACTGCGAATTGAACATTGAACAAAATGTAATAATTTGATGAGCCTTCCCAAAAGCGTCGCACCCGCGTTCATACTACTACAGTACCGGTCGTGTTTGAAGGCATTCTCCTATGCCAAATTCTTGGATTTGCTGACAAGCGGAGTGTTGCTGATATATTTGCAAATAGCATGAAATCCAAGACGATCAGATACGTATGTCTCAAATGAACCTCATGCGTTGGAGTGTGAGCGGAGGTTGTTGCCTGAACTACTTTGCTGTAGGTGGAGTTAGCTTCCACCATCACGGACAAGCAGTGGGTGCCGCATCACCATGCTTGGAAGGGGCCGTGGTGCTGCTTTGCCATATGTTTTTCTACACTGTGTGCTTTTTGGGCACAAGGTAACGCTTGCTGTGTCTTGTGTAACAGACCAGACGGCCCGAAAGACTTGTGCTGATTGATTGAAGTTAATGTGCCCTCATTACTTTCTATTGCTTTAGAACCGTTGACATTGAATATGAAGAAATGCTGTGTATTTGTCGCTCTACATATGTTCCATCGCCATGTTGTGAACTAGCCCCAAAAGTCGCCTGGAGGATGACCTATCAACCGTTGGCTCGAAGGAGTATTGAGAGTTGAAAGATGTTGAAAGGCATTTTCTCGAAGACGGGCCACCCACGGACTTGTTGTGCAAGATCTATTGTCACGCAGAATGATTCTAAGATAATCACAACTTGAACCTTTGGTGAACCAGAACCACTCACTAACCCAGTTCTTTCTGGAACTGCAAGACTTTCCACTGCTTCTTGTCCACAGTCTCGCTGCTGCCATGGTGAACTACGACAAGAACGTCCAAGGAGGGGGTTGGACAACTGAAAGACGGTTGCTGGCGCTTTTGTATCTCACCATATCTCAAACTTGAACCTGTATCAGAGAGGAAGGTAAGATTGATAGACCGTCGGTTCATGTTATTTCATTGATTGTTGGCATGCGACATGATTGGTTGGTGGTTCGCGAGTTTTTTGGGACACGCCGGCTTGAGCTGCCGAGCTCATAGCTCATGGTACTGCCGAGCTCATAGCTCATCGTACTGCAGGAGCCAAGCGTGAGGCAGCTCGCCAAGCCCATGAGGCCTCGGTCGTTGTCGTGCTATTGTTCTCAGGGTGGTTCAACAAAAAACCTTCAGATCCGACCCAGAAACGAGGGGAGGAAGAAGGACAGTATGGGCCCCTGAACTTTTTGTTCCATTGTTTTCCTACTTGTCCAACACATCAGTTCTCTTGTGTGTTTTAACAGTGCAGCCTGGCCTTGATGCAGAAAATTCACTTGCCTTTTGTGAAGTTCAGTGGACCTTCGTTACAAGCAGTTTTCTTTTTCGGTGTTGGCGAGTCGCAAAGTGAGCTTGAGGTGGCCAACAGACCACCTCAAGGTGTCAATCAGATCTCCCAAACGAATTAGACACCATGAACTAAATACCAGTAATTGGACACCATGACTCTTCAATTTGCACCTGTCACAAGGCAAAGGTCAAAGCCAAGCAGGCACACTTGGGTCTTTGTCTTGCTGGGTAAGGCTTTGCAGATGCCAGTCATAGTTATGAATGATGCAGGCTAGTGTGGCGGCAGTTTTTCCAATACTTCGGACTTTTGTGCATTGATTGGTTTGTGTCAAGCACATGCCTCACAAGCCACACACACCCATACCGAAGCCTGGTTCCCAAAGCTTTAGAGTTGGCCAAGCGTGGAACATGTGTGACAATACATTGACCGTGTCTTTTGATGACTAGCCCTGTTCTGGGAAGTCTAGCGGAGTCTAGCAACAGTTTTTGATATCATCTTGCACGTTGGTCTAATACATGGCTTTGACTAGAACAAGAAGAGATCAAAAAGATGTGACTTACACTGCCCCGCTTCGAAGTATTGTTTTAGAATCTGTGCAGATAAGGTAATGTGATCACGTGGCTGCCAGGACAAGGAAGATGCTAGAAGAGCAGCAGCCAGGGCAAAAAGAGATGTGGCATGGCTGCAACAGGGCCTTTTAGATATGCACCGCGCTGTTGTTATGGGCAAGGCTCACACCCCCTTCGTCACAGGTTCTCATAATCAATGTTTCTTGTGCATAAGCGAACCCTTGTTTGGATTATTTCCTCAAGCCTAAGCCAGCCAACACCACCTAAGCTTGGCCCGTGCAAGCCTTTGCGTCATGGGTGGATCAGAAAGCCTTTTGGCCGAGGCTGATATTTGCGGTTGAAGGTGGCAAGCGCTTCCGCGTAATAAACACCTTGAAAGAACCAACCCTAGCAGTGCCAATACGCCATGCAGCCACATGTATATTGATGCACTAATGGAAGTGCGAAAATGGTTTTCTGTCCTTCATGCATTGCCATCCAAGGAGAGGAACAGGCGCAATTAGCTCGCGTGACGAAAGTGACTGTCAACTTCTTTGATGCCTCAGCAGATGAGATTTACTTTAACAGTAACATGAAGACCATTGGTTCCGTTGTCTACCATGCCGTGCGGCATTCACAGCCATGCTTCCGTGAACTTTCAGGCAGCTCTTGGAATCTATAGCCGAGCAGATTGACCAGCCGGAAACCCATCCACAAGCAAGAGTCAGAAGTCTTGCAAGATAGACAAGCTATTTGGATCCAATGGATCGACTAATCGCACCATTGGACTACTTCAGACATAGCAACACTCGCTCCCAGCAGAATTGAATAAACAAACATGTACTCCTGATGCAATGAGCGCATGACCAAACACTTGAAGGTCTGAAGAGCATGCATATGCAGAAGTTTATAGTGAACTTTGCCAAGAGGACTGGGGTGTGAAATTGTGCAGGGGCTCAACGTATTACATAGAGCTCTCACCTTTGCCTTTGCATGTGGCTTTGTGACTTTGTGTCGATCCTATACACCCAAAAGACCTGCTAGCACGGCACATGGATTTTATGCACCAGCGTGTTGTGCAGGAGGAGTCACCATCAGTATTCAACCCGCAGGCAATGGAGTTGCTTCAGATCTAAGTCAGTTGAACGCAAACGATATATTTCTTGAAGGAATTGATTCTATGATAGTCAAAATATCACATACAGTGGTAACCCCTAACTTGCTGTGTCATGAAGTGTTCATGTACAGGCTTTGACGTTCGTTCCGACCGTCGCTATGGCTCAAGAAACGATTGCGCCCGCGGTCGTTTCAGCGCTCGTGCACGTCGCTTCGTTCGGTCGCGCCGTGTCACTTCGCTTTCGTGCTTTTCGTGCATTTCGATAGGTTGCCGTACCGTGCTCCCTTCGTCCGCACGACACCTCGTTCGCAACGGGTACCAATCCTTCCGGTGTTCCCCGTCGCGTTCCATCCCGTGCCAGGGTTCTCCACACGATAGGATACCTTTCCCAACACCTCCCACTCCGTAGGTTGTGGTGGCTGTTTGGGGCTGATATCCCGGAACCCTTGTCACTTTCATTGGTTATCAGCCGTAGGTCTAACCAACCTACGAGCTCTAATAGTCCGCCTCTTTTAGACATAATGCCAAGGGTTACACCTCCTAGGTCCCCACGCCCTGAGCCTGCGCAAGCCGCAGCCTCTGGCGCGGATTCGTCGCTAGGACCAAGTGTTGCCCCCAATCCTGACCCAAGATCCCAGCCAGCAGCCGCCATGCAAGCCGCTGCTCCAAGCGCGGATTCGTGGGGAGCTGGCAAGGGTGTGGCAGAGGTTGAGGTGACGTCCTTGTCGGAACTCGGTTCACAAGCCGTTGATGCTTTGAACTTGTTCGTTGACAACCAAGACCCACCAGCCGCTGCCGCAGGCGCGGGTTCAGATAGCTCGAGATGGGCAGGAGCAGCCTCTAGTGCAGGATCTGGCCCGACCATCTTTCCGCCTTCCGTGATGGAACACGAGGACAGAGACCTCGAGCTTGAAGAGCCCTTCGCTGGTCCAGCAGACCAAGAGGTTTTGGACGATGCTGAGGCCAACCCTTTCGATAGCCCCACAGCCGAAGGCCAACAGGCCCCCGTGGTTGAGCATTCGTTAGGTGATACCCAAGTGCATCCCTCCCCTGACCAAGACCATCCGGTCCCAGAGGAGACGACCTCGGCTAGTGCGAACGCCCCCAATCTTGCAGACCAAGGCGATCCAGCCCCTGCGGAGGAGGAGCCTGAAGAGTTCGTGCCACCCGAAACCCTAATTGCCCAGGCCTCACCAACGCCTAATAGTCCTCCCCTCTCCACTAACAACTTGTTCGATCCTTTGGGTGAAGACGAGGACTCCTCAGCCGAGGAGGCAGTGAATGAGGAGATTGCCCAACGCATTCAAGAGCAGTACGATTTGGAGACTGCACTTAAGGAGTCCGCTCAAGCCGCAGGCGTTGAGCCTGAGCCAGCGGATCTAGGTATCGGTGAAGCCGCTGCCACTGGCGCGGGAAGGGGTGAGAGAGATCGCACCCGACGGAGGGGGTGTCGTGCCGGGGCCAAGCGCGTTGCAGGCCGCGAGAACCTCTCCTATGGGACGACGTGTGAATACATCAGTGCCCAACTTGGTGATTCCACGTACGCGCGGTTCGGCCGCCGCTTCAATCTCCCTCACATTCCCCCGCAAGTCGCGCGCAGGCAGTATCCGGAGTGGTTCGGGTACGTCCTTCGCCATTCCGACAGGTGGGCTTTCGATGCAGAAGGTGAGCTTTTGCCGGTAGATACCATCACTCGATGGGCAACTATCTTACCTGAGCTCTGGCAATTCTTGTATTCGATCGATCCCACACTATTGCAGGGCATGCCACAACCCAAGTATAGACTGCCAAGAGGGTACTGGAGTTCGGACCATCCCTTCGTGCCTCTCCGCCATGTGCGTTCGGCCGCTCCGCCCAGGACAGTGTTCAACTCCGATTCGAAGGCCTCGTCTTCGGCCGCGCCTCCACGCGCCGATCGGTCTCGATCCGCTGCTCGACAGCCAGTGCCTCGACAGCAGGAGCGCCTTGGCGCCCTACGCTTGAGCGTGGGCATACCCCGATTGTGTTGACGCCTCGTTCGCAGGTTGAGGCCAAGGCCTCAAAAGCTAAGGCGGGTAAGTCAACGTCAAAAGGGATTGAGTCCGAGCCAAAGTCTGTCCCGGCAGAGCCGAAGACCACGCAAGCCGCAGCCTCTGGCGCGGGTACCTCGCATACGTCTGCCAGCAAGCCGGTCCCACCTAGTCCTCCCCCGAAAGTCCCGCCGGTCATCTCACCGCAGGCCAAAGGGTCGACCCAGGTCAAGGCTGGAGCTACGTTCGTAGAGGTCCCTATGCCATCATCACCCCTTCGACTTCCACCTCCGCCCAAGGGTCCGGCACCAAGTCCGCCGACAGAAGCTAGCTCACAAGACGGTCCTTCGTACGTTGTCCCGTTCGAGCCGGCGCCATCCGTACCATACGGTGAGTCGGAACCTCTTGATGCCCCGGGACCAAATGAATATAGCTACCGCGGTCCCCTTAAGCCGATGATACCTAAGTGGACTCGTAGCAACCCTGAGCAAATCCCGGTACTCAGACCCGTCAAAGCGGAGCGGTGCCTCCTGTTCGTCGCGACGCCGATCAACTCGCATGAACAAGACGATACCCTCGAACCACAAAGCAGCGATCTCGCACATGCTAAGGCTGACGCATCCAATGCGCTGGGCGGAGCAGCTCTTCGTGGTGATCTCGAGCAAGCATTGTCGCAGGCAAAGCCAGAGGTCACGGTCGAGGAGGAGGAGGACGTGAGGCGCTCGAATCAGATCAGGACCAACCGACAACGAGTGCAAAAGCCGCTGCCTCTGGCGCGGAACCAGTTCGTCCGGTCGTTATGACCCTGGGTCCCGGTGCATTCATTCATCGACATTTGACATCCTTTCGCTTTCGTAGGACCCAATGGGACCGTGAGCATGAGCATTCAATGCCAATTGAAGAAGCTCGAGACCGCGTGTACGACCTTGACTGGTCTAGCACTCCTCAAGCCGAAGGGGACCAGTTGCTCCCATCGTCGTCTACCATCCAGGTCAATCCGAATGCAGATGTGTATGAGCTAGATGCAGAAGATTCGGACAATTCCGATCCTGAAGCCCGCTCCCGACGCATTCGTAACCTAGAGGGTCGAACCGAGGACGCCGGCTGGCTAACCTGGCTTGACGGTGAACGTCCCAAGGGCGCCCTAGCCCATCATCCTAAACCTAAACTTGCCGAGCCAGCATCCAAGCGAGTTCGTGTCGTCGTAACCGCCGATGCACTAAAGGGGACGCCCCCCGTATCGCCCCCGCATGTTCGACAAGTGATTGTAGTCCCTAAGAATAAGCCTAAGGGTGCATCAGTAGCTGCAGGTCCTAGGGTCCCACTCCATGAGCCCCAACTGTCAGCAGCCACTGAAACGGTGTTGGTGCCATCCGGTCTGCCTCAGCCGCCGCCTCAGGCGCGAGATACAGCCCAAGCAAGTGCTACGCCAATTGCGCCTCCGGTGTCTCAGCCGCCTGTCGTCAAAGCGTCGAAGTCCCACAGCACGCCGCCTCCGGCGGTATCAATCGAGTCTTCGTCAGCTTCTCCACCACCGCCAAAGCCGCCTACGACGGCGCGCCCTGTTCGTTCTAGGTCTCCTACTAAGGTTAATTAAGCCACCGCCGCCCGAGGCGAGACAGTTATCTGCCGAGGCCAAACGGCGAGCTTTCGAGGCCTTCGAAGAGCGTAACAGACCCGTGCGCGTGGAGACCGACAACACAGGCAAGCCGCTGCCGGCTGGTGCTCGTGTACCAGTTGGCGCGGGACTCACGGCTGCAGCCCCGTCTGATCCAACTCCACCCGGGGATGGTGACGACGACCAAGGCGAGCCATCGACCCCAAGATCCCCTAAGCAACCCCCAAGACCTAAATCACCTGATCGACCACCTAGCCAGCATACCGCATCGGGGCTTCCATACAAGACCCCGCCAGGTTCGCTAACTGGAAGATCAGCTTCTTGGGAGCGGGATCCAAGTCGACAATTAGAGCCAGCTCCTCCGAGACCTGTAACTCCTAAGAGGAAGCCACCACCACCTAGTCCTTACCCATTCCCATATGGTAAGCCTGCTGGTGTACCGTCAGTGCCTCATGATACCGCATGGGCCTCGCAAGCTGCCTCTTCGGCAGCCGCACCTCCAGTGTTAGACAACTCGTGGTGGGCACCTACGGCTGCTTCACGCGCCGACAGTCATGAGGAGCCGCCGTCCGGTGGAAGACTTGCCCCGCATCGACCTCCTTCCGGTAGTCCCCCCTCTGACACACCTAGGAGCATACAACCCACTACGAGATATCAGCCTAACCAGTTGCCCCGCTTGTTCGGACAGCAACTTGCTGATCCCCTAACACTAATTCCCGCACAAGCCGGTGTGTTTGAGGTAGGCCTTGACTGGCATAAAGTGTTAGACACTATGCTGTCGCCTGTTCGCACTCCGACAAATATCTTGACGGACCGCCTCAAGCAACTCGAGTCATTACCGGCACGCATCACCATCATTTCCTTTACCGGAGCGGGCGACCGCTACGAGTCAACGGTTCAGGAAATTGATGCATTCCGGGACCAGTGCCGTGCCGCCGGATGTCAACTCGGCGGAGGTTTCTTTTTGACTAACGAGAAAACCGGGCGCGGCGGGAAGGCAGAACTAATAAGCCGTCTTCGAATCAGAGCTTTCATGGATGACCGTGCGGACATCCTCGCCGAAATTCGAAGAACAGGCTGTTCTGCCATGGGCTTTAATGCCCGTGACTATCCCCAGGAGACTAGTGGGGCAATACAGGTGTTAACCGACTACATATGGTCGCGCCTAGCCCACTGGGACGCTCACCATCCGCTACAGGCCTTTGTGCTTCAACAATACTCGGGCCAAGGCGGTCGTGGCGGCGGCCGCCGTCGCCGGTGACCTGTCATGCCAGCCGCTGCTTTACGCGCGGGCCCTTCGTTCGTTAGGGTAGGCATGTTCCTGGGTGCATTGATGATCACATGTTTTATGACCTCAAACAACCATACCATTACTTTCAACTTTGTTGTTGTTGTTTTGGTTTCATGTTAATGCACTCGTGCCGCTGCCCATTGGCGCGGAGGCCATGCTGCTGAAAGCGCGGGCCTGGGCAAAGACCCTTTCGTTTCGCGCATGCAAAAGTCTGCTAGCACGCCGTGGGGAAAGGATGGCGAACCATACAGGTATCACACCTCCCTCGGACCCCTCCTCCGCCGGTCGGTCTCGCTCGTCGCCAGAGTTCGACACAGCCACAAGCAGAGGTAGGGTCCCGGCCGCGTCGGTCACCATCACCACCAGAGCCCGGGGTACGCGTCAGAATCGCGTCGAGCCCCGCCCTGGTCCCAGGACAATGGCGGAAGAGTCACGTTCGTCGGAGGAGCCCAGGCGGCACCGTGGCGCGAGTGCGCGTGGCAGGGAGCTTTTGGATAGGGGGGTTCCTAGTAGTTCTAGTCAACGACCGGTACCCTTCATATCACTAGCTTCCGTGCCTAAGCCGTCCCAACCTTACACTAATAATCCGATAGACCCTAATACGCCGGCGGCTGCTTTTGTAGCCGGAGCAGCAATACAAGAGGCCAACCAGGCCGCACACATAGCGCACCACGCCGCGTCGATGGCCGAACAACAAGCCATCGAAGCGATGCGGGCTAGGCAACTAGCTGCCCAAGCCGAAGAACATGCGACCCATGTCCAGTCCCAGGCTCAATTCGTTGTCCATGAAACTCGCCAGCAGGCTGAGAACATGGTAGGACAAGCTAGGGCTCAGGCAGAGGCTATGGTCGGTCATGTGAGGGCTCAAGCTGAACAGTACGTTCAGTCCCAACAACATGAACATGTTCAGCGTCAACGCCAATTGGAGCAACAAGCTCATCAATGGGCGTCCGGTGTGGAGGCCGCATATCGTGCCCATGTAGACCAGGTCAACACGACCGCAAGTGCCGAACTGTTGGAACTTCAGAGGCACAACGCTTACTTAACCCAGCAACTACAATTGGCCGCGAGATCGCCAGTCCCAAGTTCCCCAAAGGAACCACCGGCAGTTTCTCCAGCGCCCTCAACACAACCGCTTCACAGCGTCCGTTCGACATTGAGCCACCAGTACGAAAGCTCCGAGTTTGCTGCGCCTTTTCAGGCGGCCCAGCATAGCAATATGCCTCCGACAGCACAACCTGTCGATATGCAAATTCCAAAGAGTTTTCAAACGAGTGCTCCACAAGAATTCTATGTCGGAACGCCTGTCGGCACACCACATGGTGTTGCCACCCCTGTGCAGCGTGACTCAACTTATGTTGCTGCGCTCGAACGTGAGCTAGGTCAGACGAGGGAGATGTTGAACCAAGTCTTGTCGTTAGTGCATGCTGGACCGGCAAATATCCCCTCACCACCTGAACATGGAGTGCCTATGCCATTTCGTATGGCGCCGACACCACCACCAGGTCTTCCGACCCAGGTACTAAGTGCGTGTCCGAAGCCTTGCGCATGTGCTCCCATGCCGGCCGGGTATCCCACTTCCGCCGCGAATGTTGCAGCGTCTTCGACGCAACCACCTCCACCACAACCAGGAGCAAGGGTCTTGCCACCTTCTTTCCCCGTTTTTGAGCGGACCAAGAAAGCAGATGGTGGTAGCTCCCCGAGTTCGTCCTCTTCGTCTAGTGATAGCGAAGTAGAAGACTCGTGTAGGATGTGCGGAGGCAAGCATCGGGAGATTAGGTGCCCACATCTCACTATGAATAAAGAAGATCATAAAGTAGAATCAACCCCGACTGCTAGTTCGGAAGTTACCGACTATGCGGAACATGAGTCCGAGATTGTTTATGTCAAGGGCTTGACAAACCTGATTCTACCCAACATACCAGTTGATTCGGGTCAAGCACGGGGCTACATCAACCAGGTTCTCATGAACATCGGTTCGTTGCAGAAAACCCCAGGTTCAGACTTGTATCACTGGGCCCAAGAATGTCTTACCAAGGACGATTCCGCCCTTCGTGGTGACAAGCGGTTCCCTAGAACTGATCGGGAGATTGCCACGAAAATGTTGAAGGTGTGCAAATCAGGTAGATTTGGTATCATTTTTCAACGGATGGTGGAAGAATCTCGACTTTCTGGTATTGGCATGCCTTGTGGTCGCGTCACGCTTGCTAGGATTTTTCGTCATTTTCAATTAGAGAAGGACAGAATCGGCATGCTAGGCGAGAGGAACCTCCTGACCCTAAGGCTAATTGGGACAGAAGACCGAGGACCTCATAACCTTCCAGGAGAAGTACAGATACATCCTTGCCGCGATTCCTTCTGAGGATCTGCCGAGAGAGACAACTCTGTTTAATCATCTTTTGGACGAGCTTGAGCAGTTCTCCCATTAGCCGCCAAAATAGCTAAGTCAAGGGAGTCCCCACTAGGAAGCCATCGTCGGTCCACTAAATGGTTGTGGGAGAAGGTGGATTTGCATATAGAGTTAGAGCGGATCAAAGCTAACAGGCAGGCCTTCGATAAGAAGTTGCGGGATTCCCATACTGCCGATTTAGCCACCACATATAACCCTAAAGCAATCCCCGCTAATCCCGCCAAGACCGATAAACCTAAGAAAGAGAAGTCCAAGGAGGACAAAAAGAAGGAAAAGAAAGAAAAGAAAGAAAAGGCCAAGAAGGATAAACAACAGCCTGTTGATGTTCACGCAGCCCCGGGCCCCAAGTCTAAGGCTCCGAAAGGCCCACCAAAGGCCAAGCCTAAAGGCAACACGCCAACACCTCCGACCACGCCAAGGTCACAGCAGGTCAAACGCGCGGCCGACATGACCGCCCAGGAGAAAGCGAGAACACCATGTGCGTTTTACGCGTACAACAGCTGCCGCGCAAAGCAATGCGCGTTCCTTCATGATTCGCAGAACAAATATAAGGGACCGCCTCCGAAGGCTCTCCGCTTCCCAAAAGAGAAGGCAAAAGCTACCGCTGCAGTTGCACAGGTTCATGCGCTTCCTGCCTTTTCAAATGGGAAGATCTCCTGGCTATGGGACACCGCCGCTGGGAGACATTTGTTCGGCAAACAAGCCTTAACCTCAAGCATGAGACAACACGCCGCCCCTTCTCGAAACCCCGTGAACTTCACGACAGGGGGGGTGCGCAACAAAGCGTGAAATCGCTAGCGTTTAAAGGCAGTCCCATCCTTGAGGGAGAAGAGGTCTACATCTTAAACGAGTGCCCCCCGGCGCAGTCAATAGGAAAGACTGTAATGGACAAAGGGTACATGTTTATTTGGGACCCTCGCGAGCAGGTACCATACCTAGTACCGCCCAGCGTGGTCCCACAGTGTAGGCTTCGTATTCCTAGAAAGCATCGGATTTGCGCCAGCCGCGTCGTGGAATATGTTCCCCAGTATGACGAAGAAGTCACCCCTGTTGACTACGTTCCACCAGACCGGTTGCAACCAATGGGCGCAGTTGACGCCTCCCCGGCCTCCACCAGTCATGAAGATTCCATATTTTCAGACGGAGAGCTTTCCACGCCAAGCGTGGCAGATGATGTAGTCAGTGAACCCATGGACCTCGATTCCGATGTTTCCCCAAAATCCAATTCTAGCCAAAGTAGGGGTTCAATAGCCGCTGCCCCTAGCGCGGGCGCGGAGAGGGTTCCTCCACATCCCGATGACGACAAGACATTATTGGAGATTGCGGATGTTGAGTTGGATGGCACACCCGAGGCGCTAAAAGCTGCAGCATTCGAAGAGCCACACATTTTAACCCACTATCCTAAGAACCCCTATTGTCCTGTTTGTCAAATTTCCAAGTCCACCAGTAAGAGGGTGGCAAGGAAGCCCGACACCCGAGATGATGACATGATTGATCCTCCCAAAGGACCATTCGAGCAACTGTCAACCGATGACGTGATCATGGCCAAGGGTGATGATTTCGCTGGAAAGGGGACGGGTGGGACTAAGGTTTTCCACATAGTCAGGGACACGTTTTCTGGCGCCAGGATAGCCTATCCTATGGTAAACAGGACAGCTAGCAACCATGCCAAGAACTTTAGACATTTCTTAGGGCTAAGAGCAAACGAATTAGCATCGTGCGTCCTCATTAAAATGGACGAAGCAGGCGAGTTGGAACAAGCAGCTCATGAAGTAGGCTTGCTCCCCGAAGTCTCACTCCCCAATAGATGGCCCCATAACGCCACGTTGGAGCGAGACATTCGTGAGGAAAAAGAGTGTTGTCGTGCAGTTCACATGCAATCCGGGTTGCCGTATGAGTTTCACACATACTCGTTTCCATACGCCTGCATGTCGATGTCGTTTGATCGTCCTTCATTGTCAGACCCAGCCAAGTCACAATGGGAGGCCCTAACTAGGTCGAAGTTTGATGGCATTCAATTCGCAGATGCTTTGGTCAATTAGTGTATTACCGAGATCGCAAGGTAGGTAAGAGGACCCTCGAACCAAACATGTCGCCTGGTCTCTTCATGGGATGGCGCATCGAGTCGGGCTTTCGTTATCGTTATGTAGCCAGAATCATGGATTACATGGATTTTAAAGTTAGTAAGCGCCCCAATGTGTTAGATGTGCCCGAGGCAGCAATCTACACAGAGGAGGGACCGCCCATTTTTCCCATGGCATCAACGAAGTTGAGGCATCTCCATCGTGGTTCCGCCGACGCCCGTAGGGCCTAAGTCCCGAAGTGTGTGCATAACACTAGATCGAGTAATCCGATTCAGCCAAACTCCTGGCTGCAAGGCTTGCGAGCGCAAGACACGTCATCACACCGCTGAATGCCGAAAACGTTTTGCTCGCCTTGTTGAAGAGGAGAAGGCCGAACTTTTGGCTAAGCGAAAGGAAGGAATCACTGTTGAAGAAATTCCTCCTGTAGCCCCAGAAGATCCGCCTCCACCACCACCGGCGGACCCTCCGCCGGAGGCGCCCGATGACGCCAGTGCTACGCCGACAGTAATAGCCGGCCTTTCGATAACCCCGCACACCACAAATAGGACCCAACTAGTACAAACTAGACCCGAAAGTGGAGTGCCTGTGTTTGGAATGCCAGCAGTGACCAAAGTCCCACAAGTAGATCAAGTTAAGAAGAAGAGAAATAGAGGTAAGAAGAGACCACCTAAGTTCAACCGTTGCATGTTCGAGTTTGCGTGCGCTCCCGATTCTCAGATGCATAAAACATTTCTAGAATTGGGAATCCCACATGTACCCCTAAGCAAGGAACACCTCGACCTGACGAACGCCGACATGCAGGACCAACTCCATAACCATTTGGAGACCTGTGAAGAGGTGCCAGACCTGTGGGCGTCAATACCCTGTACCTCAGGTTCCCCGCGGCAGAGGGTCAACAGGTCCAAAGGAGGTGCACGATTTGCCCGTGTTCACGCACAGCAGGTTCGTGAATCCAAGCGTCTTTTCGCAGAGTTCGAAAGAAGCGCAGGGATCGTCCTTAGCAGGGGGGGCACTGTGACCTTTGAATGGCCAAAGGGCTGCGAGAGTTGGAACCGCCATGACGTCCAGTCGTTCTTTGATTCGCATCCAGAATTCCAACAAGTCGAGTTTGATGGTTGCGCGGTAGGAGTTAGATCCACTAAGGATAGACCCACTAAGAAGACCTGGAGACTCATGATGACGAGCCAGCGCATCATAGATGCTTTTTCGCAGCACAAGTGCACGCACTCCCCACATGAACATGATCACGCGGTTGGGTCTCAGACTGCAAAGACCGCCTTTTACCCTCCACAAATGGTAAGCGAAATAGCCAGAGCTTTGTACCCCCAAAGGGCTAATTTAGCTCCAGCCCCAGCCATGCCATGTGTGGTCCCCGCCGCTGCCTCTCAGGCGCGGGAGGAGGAGCATAGGGTGAAAGAGCAATCCTTGAAACACATCTCCGCACTTGCAGGAGCAGATACTTTTGCATTGGCCGTCGAAACCGACGAAGTTGCAAACCAGATGGCAGAATGCCTGATGGATTTGGAAACTCTCGTTCGAACTGCATTCGATATTCCTGAAGATCCTAAACATCACGGTAGAGTTCATGCCATGGTAACTAAGTTGCTCTCCAGAGCAGAGATGTTGGCGAACCCTAAAGCCGTTGAGAAAGTTAAGGAAGAAGCAACATCCCTCACCGACATCGGTACCTGGGATCTTGATTCGGTTCAAGAATATGATGCAGTTAAGGCTGAAGCAAAGGCTAGCAAAGTGTCCGTACACTTTGGCCGTTTAATGACTATCGCCTCAATTAAATTTTGGGAACTGGCAGAACACCTTCACAAAATGAAGGGGCGAATAGTATATCGCGGCGACTGTGCACGCGACGAGAATGGCGTCGCCGCCGTCTACGAGGAGTTGGGCGCGAACCCAACATCCGTACAGGGCTTAAACGCCTGTCTAGCCTACGGTTCATTGCCGGGACACGCCTGCACGGCGGCAGACGCCGTGAAGGCTTATGTTCAAGCCTTTCTCAAAAGTAAGTACAAAACGTGGATCGAACTTCCACCTGAACTCCGCCTGGAGTGGTGGAAGGGAAAATTCACCCGTCCAGTTGTACTTCTAGTGAGGGCACTATATGGACATCCCGATGCAGGCGGAATGTGGGAAAACCACTTAAAAGGGATTCTAAAGAAAATGGACGGTGAGGAGATTCCTGAGTACCCCGGAAATTTTTATTTCAGAGGGACAGGTCTCATGTTATCTACGTACGTAGACGATTTGACATTATCCGGACCATCTGAGCACCATGCTCCTTTCTGGAACCAACTAATGTCAGAAGTGAACGTAGAGCCTCCCGAAACCATTTATAGAATCCTCGGAAGAAACCATGTTTACGCCAGTTTCGACAAAGTACAGGGTGAGGAGAACGCTGCTTTAGGCGCGGCTCCAGATGCATTGATTTTCGACATGAAGGGCTATGCCCAACAGACCATAGACCTTTATAAAAGCGTAGCTAAAGTCGATAAAATCAAACCTGCACAAACACCCTTCATCCCTGACGGAACATGGCCAAAGGAGGACGAGGACTCTCCTGGAGAACTCGCCCCAAAAGCATGTTCAATACTAATGAAGGCCCTTTGGTTGGCCCGCCTATCTAGACCCGACATCCTTAAGCCTATTAACGACTTAGCAACTAAGGTCCAAGCCTGGACCAGGGTACATGATAAGAAGTTATTAAGGCTAATTCAATACCTCCAATATTCGCTAGACTATAGATTAACCGCATCTTGCCAAGATGATCCCAAGGATCTCAGGCTTGAGCTATATGTCGACGCAGACTTTGGAGGCGATGCCGGTAACGTCAAGTCAACCTCGGGCGGGTTCCTTGTACTAAAAGGTCCTAACACATTTTTCCCACTTGCATGGATCTCGAAAAGACAGACATCCACTTCACGCTCCACCACGGAGTCGGAAGTGGTAAGTTTGGCGCACTCTTTGTACCAGGAGGGTATACCTGCTCTCCAACTCTGGGAGAAACTCTTGCAGAGGCCGGTGGACTTAGTTATCCACGAGGACAACCAAGCCACCATCATAGTCGTTCGTAAGGGGTATTCCCCCAAACTCCGACATATCGGCCGGACACACAAGATAAACCTCTCATCTTTGAAAGAGTGTCCCGACGACCCATGCATCAATGTGCAATACATCGACACCAACGAACAGGCCGCCGACATCTTTACGAAAGCACTGCCACCACAGAAGTGGTACAAAGCTTTGTGCCTTCTTGGCATACGTACGGATATTCGCGAGCCGAAGCCATCCCTTAGGGATCGAAGCTTTTCGCTAGGAGCCGATGTAGGTGCCAAAGCCGCTGCTCAATGCGCGGTAATTAATGCATGTACAGTGAACCCATGACTCGCAAAGCGGCGAGGGGGGAGTCAAAATATCACATACAGTGGTAACCCCTAACTTGCTGCGTCATGAAGTGCTCATGTACAGGCTTTGACGTTCGTTCCGACCGTCGCTATGGCTCAAGAAACGATTGCGCCCGCGGTCGTTTCAGCGCTCGTGCACGTCGCTTCGTTCGGTCGCGCCGTGTCACTTCGCTTTCGTGCTTTTCGTGCATTTCGATAGGTTGCCGTACCGTGCTCCCTTCGTCCGCACGACACCTCGTTCGCAACGGGTACCAATCCTTCCGGTGTTCCCCGTCGCGTTCCATCCCGTGCCAGGGTTCTCCACACGATAGGATACCTTTCCCAACACCTCCCACTCCGTAGGTTGTGGTGGCTGTTTGGGGCTGATATCCCGGAACCCTTGTCACTTTTCATTATGATGGACAACAATATTGCATTCTAAAGTCCAAGCCGGGCTCGTCGGCCAGGTGTTGAGATTCCTGGCAGACCACACGGACTGGTCAGGGTTTTGTTCTAGCCATCTTGCAAAATGTGCAATCGGAGTAGCTGAGACTGCAAATTCAATTGATTTTCACTGGAACCACTCTAGCTCTAAAAGGCAACAAATTGGACCATCACAGACTGCAATGGGTCCTATACGATTTATATAGCCAAGTTTGAATTGCTGCAGGATGATTAGCATGTTCTCCATGGGCTTTCTCAGCATGTGAATGTGATGTGATAATGTAATATGATCTTCTGGTTCAATGTCTTTGTCGTCAAAGCGTTCCATCTTGGAGTATCGTTTGACCTGGAGGACGTCAATGTCCAAAATGGTGGCGAGAGGCCTCCTTTGGAACCGATTGACTGGATGCGGTGAATCGTGGCGCCGACCAACGTTTGAAGCCAGCCACACAACAACTTTGCTGCGGAAGAATTCTGACGGGTTGCAGTACGGTTTACCTTGGGCGTATTCGAATCAAACACACACTTGAGTAGGTTGCTCCGTGGAGCGCGATTTCAGGCTGCTTTGCGGTGAGCATTAGCCCTTTAAGATTACTGCAGGTTAGACCTTGACTGAAAAAAATGCTGGATCCGAGTAACAGTATTGTTGAACAAGAATGCAAGTGAAACGATTGAAACAATTCTAAAATGGCAGGTACGTTTTCAGCACCACACCACCAGGCTCTTCGTTGGCCACTCCCTGGTGGTGGGTGGAGTGGCCCCCTGCTGCTGTACATTGGTCACAAAAGTCATAGGGTAGGTTAGAAAGAGTTAGGGTAGTGTCCTTGGAAACAGGAGTGGACACACACAATGAGCCGAATCGGCGCAAATAGACCGGATCAGAAAATACCAGTGTAATAAATAAATAAATAGTGGTAGGGCAGGACGTCGGAAAGGTCTTGTAAATTGTAAAATGTAAAGTGAAGGACTGCGAGTCTGCCGGCGCATGGTCCTTTTCCTCGTGGCCGCAGCGCCGCGGCGCAATGTTCTTTGGAATGACCTTTTTTTGTCGCATAGAGCTGCGTCAACTGCTGTGCTGTGGCTGGTGCTGGGTGCTGTGGGAACGTGTATCTTCGTAAAGTGTGGTGGCGTGACTGTAAGCCTGAAAGGTGTAGTCTGTGACTCCCCGCTGAGGTGCAGTTGGTGGTGCAGTTGGCTGAGGTGTGAGTTGTGGCACTTGTGGTTGCGGTAGTGGTTGTGGTGGCGTATGGTGAGCTGAAGCGGAAATGGCAATGTGCTGCGGGGCTGCTGGAGTGTGTGGTGGTGGTGGTGGTGGAGCCGGTGTGGTAGGCTGTGGTATGGCGGTCACTGCTGGATTGGTGGCATGTGGTGGAGCAGTTGTTGGAGGTGGTGGTTGTAGTAATGGTGTGGGTGGTGATTGGTTTGTCGTATGCGGTGGATGTGGTTGATGTGGTTGATGAGGTTGAGGTTGAGGGGGCAGTGTGGGATGTGTGTGGACATGGGATTGTATTGGCTGTGTCGCGTGAAGTGGATGCTGTTGCGGATGCTGCTGTAGATGTGGTTGCTGCTGTAGATGTGGCGGTAGTGAATACGGCCAGGGATACGTCATGGCTGCTCGGCAAGTCGA
>CAXAMN010003080.1:376830-404618 GCA_963970005.1 Durusdinium trenchii
CCTTGAACTTGAATGAGTGAAACTGTAGGCTGTATAACAGGTCGCTGCAAAGAGGAGGAGTGTGCAATTGTCTTCAATTAAAATCTTGAAATTAAAATTGAACTTAAAAATTGGAAGGAAAGGATTCCCGGGTGAAACAGTTACAGTTTGACTCTGCAGTACATTTCAGAAGGAACTTCAGTGAACTCTGCAGTAAATTTCACGTGTGCAGGGTGAGACAATTCAAGCGGAATTTCGAGCAGGGGAATTCAGTAGAGTAAATTCAGAAAAACTTCAGGAAACTTACCCCTGCGATGAGGAGTGGAAAGGTTCTTGCAATAACGGCGCCCCGCAGGGATCACACAGCTTACCACAGTGGGAAGAAGCTGCGAAGACACACTTGAGTAGGTTGCTCCGTGGAGCGCGATTTCAGGCTGCTTCGCGGTGAGCATTAGCCCTTTAAGATTACTGCAGGTTAGACCTTGACCGAAAAAAATGCTGGGTCCGAGTAACAGTATTGTTGAACAAGAATGCAAGTGAAACGATTGAAACAACTCTAAAATGGCAGGTACGTTTTCAGCACCACACCACCAGGCTCTTCGTTGGCCACTCCCTGGTGGTGGGTGGAGTGGCCCCCTGCTGCTGTACATTGGTCACAAAAGTCATAGGGTAGGTTAGAAAGAGTTAGGGTAGTGTCCTTGGAAACAGGAGTGGACACACACACACACACACTATTGAATTTGGCATGCAGTCACTAGGAATTGTGCCCTAAGGGTGCAGTAGGCTTAGCCTGAAAGAAAAGCGAAAAGCAGTTCATTCTAAGTACAAACTGAATTGACCAAGGCAACGCCAAGACAAACCAAGAGGTCTGCTCTATTTTTGAGGCTGGCTGATGCCTTACGCCAAGTACTGTCACCTGGCGAGGAGTGCAAACTGCAAGGCCACGTTGTAGTTCAGTTTGGCGCCACTTGGACAAGGCGAATGGTGTGGAAGTTAAGCATCGTTGCTCCTGGTAGGGGCATGTACCCTGGAGAGGGCCTGCCGGTCGATCCCAGTGTGCAATTTTCTTGCAAGACTGTCAGTTCACACACAAGGTTTTCAGCTTTGAGTTAGTCGTGTGCCAGATGCTGTCCAAAATTAAAGGGGCTTATTATTTGTTGTGACCTAGCTTGCTGCAGTGCAATGCCTGATTTGAAGGCAACTTGTATGTCCAGGAGGAGCTCCAATTTCCACAGTTTCTGGATTTTTTGCGCGAGAACGCAGTGGCCGATAGCACTGTCAGTGCCCCGGTCAGTGAAGGCGCTGGCTAAGGGGTCCTGGTGAAGAACTGCGTGGTCTCTTGACATTCTTTGACATCTCCCCATTCTTGTTTCCATTGCTTCCCGGAATCCATCAGGACGCCTTGATGCGCAATTTGTTCGTTAGTAGAAAGAAAGCGATCGGAGTGAATCAAGTCGATGTGGACGGCTTGATCTCGGCTCTTAAAGTAAAAGTAAAAGCACCTGATATGTTTCTTCTGTTTCTTCATTTGGACGGTAGTCATATAAATATAGGTTGGAGGTCATCGCTATTAGGTTGGAGGCCATTGCAATTATATAAGTTCTTTTTCTGTGTTCGGTCTCCTTGCCAAGGCAGTCTCCAAATTCTTGGAGGATTGGAGCCGGATTGGGAATCCCAGGTCGTGGATGTAGCAGGGGCACTGACCTCAAAAGCACGTTGTGTTGGTTTGGGGAGGCAGATTGACGACCTCTGAAACTTCAGAGAATCTCCAAAATCGACCAGACACCCTCCCAGTGGCCTGACCCAGCGACCCCACCAGTATCTCGCCAGGGTCTAGAGTCTAGAATCAGGTCCCACCCATAATCCCAACCAGTGGTCCCAATGTCACCTGAGCCAGTGTTCGTTGTTGAACAGCACAGAGCATGGCTACCTCAGATTCTGCATGACTCTGCTGCGCCAGAAGTTATACAGTCGTCGGCTGGTTGGTCCCTCACTTTTCTGTAGCGCGTTCTTGGGTGGAACACCTCTTGCTTTTGAGTCCTGGTGGTCCAGGTGTTGTGTAGTGTCCCGAAGGCGTGGGAGACTTTTGTTGGCCTTTGAATCCTCCCCCCGCACTTCGAAATCTCAAGTGGGAGAACATTTTGCTCGACCTCCCTCGCCAGACGTGCCGCGGCCATGACTCTGTTGCGAAGACAGAGTGTGCTGCACATGCTTTGCATGTGGCACAGAAGATGGCAGCTTTGCTGCACATGCTTTGCTTTGTAAAAGTTATCCGTTGTTTTAGATACTAGGAGCATCAATAGTCCACATCCAGCTTGTGACAACCCGAAGCTAAGCCCAGGTGAACATCACCTTCGAAAAGGAGCAACGCCTCAGTTGCATTTCTGGTGTCATTAAAACGTCTGGTTGTGGCATGTGCTTTCAATCGAGCAACACAGTTTGATTCTTGTTATCTTACCCAGGCAGCCGGACCTTCACTCCGTCCATTTTCAAAGTACCCTAGGATGCGAGCCAAGTGGTCATTTCAGCGAAGAAACCGCAGGAGAAGTGGGACGTGCTGTTGCAAGCAGTCAGCA
Organism: Durusdinium trenchii; assembly: GCA_963970005.1. Lineage (NCBI taxonomy): Eukaryota > Dinophyceae > Suessiales > Symbiodiniaceae > Durusdinium > Durusdinium trenchii. The sequence continues at coordinate 379,386 of CAXAMN010003080.1, forward strand.
ACCAAGTTGAGTGCGTTCTCAGGTCAGCGCAAGCATAGTTCCACTGCAATTAAGTTGGTCTCGGTACTTCAGAGAAGAGCATTTATATAGCATGTTTATATATACGTTTTTGGCGCTTCAATAATAGACGTCCTATTCTTTCCTGGTTTGTGCCGATCTGCAGAGCCAGCGAGAGAACAGCATTTGCCTGTTTGATTCAAGCTTTCTTTCGGGTATTGAGCATGAGCCAGTCAGGGGACAGATTATCATTATATAGACGCTAGCATGTTGCTGAGGTCTTGAGAGACTTGGACCACATGCTGAGCCTGCAGGAGAGGAATGTAAGTAAGTGATCGGTTTCGTCACACTATGCAATGGTACAACAAGGTAATATCTATTGTTTAACCAATGAAACTATTATAGTAATATTTATATAATAGTATAATAGATGATATTACTAATATGTTAAAACACGTATATAATATTTTTTGAGTTAACGAATAGCTTGTTTTGAGAAAATAGTTTGATTAATAATTTATGATAGTATTGTGTGTTTTTTCAGGTTTTAATGCGTGAATGTAGTATTCACTTTTCGAAACACTAGCATTGAGATGTGTTGAGACAGTATCCCATGCCAATCACTGAAATGAATGCACTACTCCCTGGAGGATTTTGTTCAGGTTTGCAAAAAGCTTTCAAGGCTGGCCTGATGGACCTGATTGATGGGTCATGATCGAGGGCAAGTCTGGCTGCTTTTCGTGTCCATGGCCAAATAGTGCGAGGATCAGTCTTGCACACACGGATAAACACAATTGGTATAGTTGTTGATATGCTGTATACACTGCAGTCTTGATGTAGATGGTTTGACACTTACTGCTTTTGAAGATAACTTTGGGCTTCATTTTGCTTCTCTCCAAGCTAGAGAGCACTTTGTGTAGCTACTACCCTTTGCACCTTTCTATAACTTATCAAATGGCTTGGAGTCAATGGGCTCATTGCAACTGGAGGTGTGCACGCTTATTGCAGTTCCTTGAAATGGAAGCACAGGACGTCAAAGTCAGACCTAGTTGATCCCGTTCAGACAATACGTGGCCTCAACAAAACTACAGACTACAGATGTAATGTGCACGCCAATGATGGTGCTTGCGGGCAGTTTTGCGAAGCTTGATCCAAGCTGCGGTGTCCTAAGAGCTTCAAGGATAAGGGCCTGCTTGTCACCAAATGTGCAGCTTTTGACTGAGCGTTACTGGATTTGAAAGGAGGATCTTGCAGCCCTGTCTGGAAGACAGTTGAAGGAATGGAAGGCTTGGAAACTGCATGCAGCAGCTTTAGGACTACGAGAAGATCGAATGCCATAATGCTCCAGCTGTCCAACCATGGGCCCTGTTATAATGTGCACCCCTCAACTTGCTCAACAGGATGACAGTTTGATCGTTAGTCCTTTTAAACTATGTTTTGACTCTAATCCTACGCAGAGCTGACTTGTTTGGCTTTTGTGCTACGTTTTGGTGGAACGTGCTGCGTTTTACCAGTTCTTGATGCAGGCCTTGGCAGAAGACATCTCAACAAGATTGCAACAACAGCCAGGTCTGAGAGGCGGAACTTGGATTTGGGTGGACATGTGAATGGCTTTTGCATAGCTTGACATACAGTATATTGTCCAGCAGGTCCCATGCCACCAGCAATGTGAACCACGAGTTAGATGAACCTTTGGATGTTGCATGTCTCATCTCTGCCATCTAAGCAAGCTCAAATATCCCAAACATTGCTTCTGGCAAAATGAGGGAAAGGAGAGCTTGTCCAATCAGCTGTGCCTATGGCTTGTGAAGGAGATACTCCCGAAAAGCTGATGCACTCCTGAACATTTGGATGAAGAGAGCGGGTTCATTCATGGTCTCCAACTTATTAGCGATGGCCTCCAACCTAATAGCGATGGCCTCCAACCTAGCAGCGATGGCCTCCAACCTAATAGCGATTGGGGTGTCCTTTCATGATATCATATCTATGTTGTACAATGTAACTGTCATGTTGTCCCACTCTATTTATATAACTCCCTTCTGGCTAGCAACGGTCCAGAGTCTTTGCACAGATGTAGTCCCAGCTTTGCACCAGGTCCTCGAGTTGAAGCACTCAATGAGGAACGCTTAGAGGACTGTTCCTGCAATCGTGGTTTTTAGCAACAGATTGTTGGGTCATGTTGGGTCATCATGCAACAGGATTGGAATTGACAAAGTGGCTGGCAACGATTCAACACATGTAGGATTGAGGTAGGATTTGCTTTCTAATTGACAATCGACCCCCCCAGAATGGCCCTTTGCATGTAGCATGCATGCTTCACACCTCTGACTTGGCAGGCCATCATTGAAGGAGAGCCTGCAGTTGTGGGACCTGCAGGCCGCGGAGTTTTAGGGAACAAGCATGGAGAATCAGGTTGCTACAGTAGTATCTATTTGTGGACGGGTAGAATTTGTTTTTGGCGGGTTGGCTTCATGCAAATGGCATGAATACATAATATGCACCACGGTGTTCTGATGTTTTCAGCTCAGGTGACAGCACAGCGACAGGCACTTACTTGCAATTCCTTTGAGTTGAGAAGGACAACAGCATGTAGAATTCCTTATCCTTAACTCTCGGTTCATTCTACAGCTTGTTGTATCAAAGATCTCAACAGAATGGAATTGGTTAAGACGTTTGTTTTGCTCAATTTTCCGCCTGTAGAAGAGAAATGCTGCCTGCTGTCATGCACCTAATGTGTTTGACCCCTTCCTCCGTCAAGTGCGCTTTCTTCTCAGATACAACCTTTCACTCCTTTTCCTCCATAAAGTTTCAAGACTTATTTTTCGATCCATGCTGGCCAAGGAAATGTGACCTTTGTCGCGCTGGCATGTGTACTTATCACACACAGTTCGAAGCTCAGCATCACAGCTCACTCTTTGGCATTCGTGGCATTCGAAGTCAGCCTTTTTATGCAGCAGGAAGATGTAAACTTTAAACATTCTATATAATAGGTAGGTTTGTCTCAAAACAACTCAACTGTAATTGGTATTCAAATGTCTTGAACACAGAAGTACGTTTGATGGTGGCTCATGTGGGCGCTGATGCTGTGATTCGCTGTCGTTGTCCCTGAGGCACTCGCGACCATCAAAAGGCAGTGCAAAACTACACTGTACACCCAAGATTGGTTTGGAACGACATGTGAGCAAAGTGCAAGCGGTCAAGGCTCACATTTTGAGACCACATGGAAGTGTAATTTTCGACTAAACGTTATCAATCCCAAACCAACTTGCGAACGGTCCGACGGTTCGCCTCTCTAAGCCCTTCCGCATAGGTGGGGTGTTAGAAGGTAAACAAGTCCAAGTATCCACAAAGCGAAAATAGGGTAGCGAATCAATGCGAATTTGGTACAAGCTAACTGACAAGATGCAATACAAACGACGCAGGATGAATTATGAATTTCTAGAAGCCCCCTCAGTCCAAACGAAGTCTTCAGACGAAGTCTTTAGACGTAGGCATTTTTTGATATGCTGGTAAAGCCCGCTTCTTTTTCTTGAAAGGAATTTCTGATAATTTACGAAAGCCTAAGCGAATGAACGACGAAGCACCAGTTTTCTTATATTTAGGAAATAGTGGTTGCTGCAAGGTATTATCTAAATACCGGACGACTGCACGTAGTGTGTTAGCCTGATGCACGATATCAATCCCAAAAACGTACCTAGCCTTGTGACTGTAGCCATGTTGGTGTCGTGTCGATTATCTATATACTTGCAGCCTCTTTCCATGGGCCGTCCATTACATATAAATATATATATATAATATATATTCTTGTCGGTGGGGTCACATTTGTTGGAATAAGTTTAACTGGAATTTTTGGAGAGGGGGTCAAGAAAACTATGTAATGGGGGGAGGTAGAATAATAAATACCTTGATGCCAACCACCCAGAGAATAAGTTCGCTATATATATTTATATAGACATAAGCTTGAACTCAACAACCCATTGGAATAGTAAGCATGTTGATGTCAAACCTTCTTTCAAAATAACTTGTTTGCCGGATTTCAATTATGAGAAGGTTGAAAATTGCATGTCGTTGTTGTTTGGGTGTTCAAGCCCATTGGGTTCTTTTCTTTCTGGTTTACTCTTTTTCATTCCTCTCATCCTGGCCCCAGCCTGGGGTCTTCTGCAAATCTTCCGGGGGATGGTGTTTCAGTAGAATGATTCCAGGGGTGGGTAAGATGTCAACAGCCCCTGGAATAATCCGTTGCTATGCTGGCCCGAGAAATGCAGCAAGCCTTGGGTCTTCTGCAGGTCAAATGTGGTGGGAAATCTTTCGTTTGGTATTTGAGAGGTCGCTAGCCCTTGGAATCCTTTCTGGCCTTGCTGCGCTGGCCTTTGAAAGGTCAAATCTCTTGGGTCTCCTGGAGTGCCCTACAAACCAAACCAACGATGATCGTCCTTTTTTAGTGCATCAAAGGAACAATGGTTCCAATAACTGAGCCACGTCAGGAGTATAGGCACGTGATCCCCTAGCTCAGGCATAGGCAAAGGCACAGGCCATCTTAAAACATTTTGTTCACCGGATTGTGGACTATGTTTTGGCTTAAGTTATTCCGGTACGTGTAGGCGTGTCAGATACATTTTATGTCTAACCCACCCAGAATAAGTTAAAATTATTCCGGCGGGGGCGGGTACCTAAAATCCATTAAGGCACGGCCATCTCTTTCCCGTACGTAGAAGTTAGATAGATTATGATACCTGTGGCCGCTGGTCTTTCCTGTTTGCGTATATTGGTTTGCCTTTTTGCAAGGCATGGCACAGTAGTGAAAGCAATATCGAAAACGACACCAAACGATACCCGCATTGTATGTTTGGATGCCTCGGGAAGCCGGTTGCCCACTTGCATGGCTAGGACTTCTAATTGTGGGAACTTGCAATCAATGATAGTGTGTCTTTCCCGCCTCACTCTCCGAACCCTTCTTGGCCTTACTAAGTAATTAGCAGTTCTGAATGCTTGCTTGAGATCTTGCATTCTCTCTCACCAAGCCCACTGCAAATCTTAACACTCACGAAGTGGACAGGTTGTTTACTCTACATGTAGACGATACTTCCCAAATAAAAATATGATAAACATATGTAACCGATTGAAAAACGATAACAATCCCAAGAACGATACCTACGTTAAAGCTTCCACCCAGGAGCCCCCTAGTTTTGCCGGTCGCTCTCATGTTGGGGAGCTGCCTTTGAGAGGCCAGAGTGCTGGCCGAATGCCGAAAGTCCAGATTCCCAGCACCAAGGTTGAGGCAATGGATACCTGGGACATCACATTGGCATAGTTATAACTATGAGCTTGTGGATTTTTGCACATTGAATACCTATGCGTGCATTTGCAGAACTGACCTCAATGTTCCGTGGCTAGTTTTGCGAGACAAATTCTGGCATCCATTCAAAACGAAGGCGCGGCAGCAGCTGGACGCCGCAATGACAAGCCTGTCGCAGTTGACAATACAATTGGAGGCCTCGGGATCCTTATGTGCTTGACAGGCTCTTGAAGCTGAAGCCAAGGGTCCATACATGGATGTGTATCATGTACATGTATCTGTGTATATATATATAATATACCATGTGTTCATGGCGCTCTATGTTGAGTTATCATGAGCTTTGATTATTTGCCGTCAGACGCTACTTTCTTCTTGGCATGTGAACCATGCTAACAACGAGCATGGCGGCGCAGAACTAGCAAATCACTGACTTAAGATGGACTCGGACATGCTGTTGAAGGAATTCCAATTTGAATACGTTCTCGCTCGCCAAGCACTGTTTGGTCGCATATATAGATTTTCCCAAAGGACCTTGCAAGCCAGTCTTTCTGAAAAAAGTCCGCTTCTAGGGAGGAAGAATGATCACTCCAATTGAATGACTTGGTTAACATTGTTTCGTTTGCAGGATGCTATCCTTGCCGCCTTTGATGCTGGGGTGGAAGAAGATGATCTTCTACCAGCATTTAGCCGTATGGAGGCCACTTTCACACCAAGAAAGCCCATTCTTCCACATGCACATTCGCTCCTAGATGTTTAACAGGTTTTCTTCGCACGTATTTGCCCACTAGGTAGGTGATTCTGTCACCATGAATGATGGTGTTTGCACATATTTAAGTCAGACTTTGTGGTGTTGCTTGCCTGAGAAAGGAGTTGCGCGGCATCACTTGGAGCAGCCACGTGAGCGTGACGTAAAAAATCAGCTTACGCAGATACATTCTCCTTATTGTATCCGCCTTTATGTGACTGAAGCAGTGACGCAGCTCCCAGACCAATAAACAGCTGAACCATGGATCATGGAACTGCAAAGTGGTATGCATTTTCCGTGACGTCTGGTTGAGACTTGTGTAGTTGCATGTGAGCCACTGGTCACATTGTGCATCTTCTGCTCTCTCTTTGTCTCAAAGGGCTTGATGTAGATGTGCTTAATGTCTCCAGACCCACCATTGTTACTAGCAGCTTCTTGTTCCTAGTAGAGATTGCCTCCAACTAACTTGCGATGGCCTCCACCTAATAGCGTCCTTGTTACTAGTAGCTTCTTGATGTCTCCAGCTCGGCTCTTTGGCCGAATCGGAATCCGAGATTGATCACTGAAAGCATGCCATGAGCCCTTCACAGGTAGACAAATCCCCGCAAGCACACAGATAGAGTTGGCTTTTGTGTTTTTTGTTGCGTGTTAACTTGTGAACCATATGGAAAACATATGAGGAAGCATAGCAATGTGTTCAAAGAGGCTTTGGCCTTGAGCAGTGGTCAATCTCCTGACCGACCCAGAATGTCCCAACCAGTCAGCGCAGCTAGGTGGTCCAGAGCAGGGCTATTTAGCTTACTCACACGTTCTTCTCAACAAAGCCTCAGCGTCACCTGCTTGCTCTGATGGCGGGCATCTCTGTGGCGAAGAAAGTGAGGCTTCATGCACCCAAGCAAGGGAGCTGTTTTGGAGACTCAGCGTTCTTGTTGGTAGAGGCTAGTATAGTAGCCAGCGGATAGCCCAGTGGCTACATGCTTTAGTTTACATTAATTTTTGACACAGAGGACCTACGGTTGGATTGTGTCCCAGATCATCAGTTGTTTATACAACTTCCTGCAAATCACAGAAACATCAACATACTACTCACAGAAACTACTCACAGAATATGCAGCAAAGTTCCGTGGGTTTGTGATGCAGGATGTTCGGAGCCGGAATTAAATCGATGTTGGACATATTTGGAACCCATCTCGCATCAGATAGCACAAGGTCGCACAGCATGACACTCAGCTTCTGTTCATCGCTTCACATAGTGTTTCACCACACAGGGATGCTCGAGATCGCCACAAAGAGGAAGAAAGATGCTCGGAGGCAAATTGCGAAATATCTTCAAAGAGCGCGGTACCAGATACAAGAGTGGTACCGTTGCAGGGACTCAAGAGTCACCTCATGTGGTTCAACGCTGAGGAGCTCAGCGTGAGAAACGCCTGGACGAGCTTTTCACAGAGCCCCTTTAGCTGCAGAAGAGTGAGAGGAGAAGGAGTTCGAGACAAAGCTTTAGAGTCAGTAGAGCCATGTCGAAACAAACGTATCCAGACAAACCTGAGCTCACGAAAGGTTTTGGCAAGTGTGTTCTTTCAAGATGCTATCGGCTCAGGTTGGACAGTAGTGGTGACGGTGTGTTGGAGGCCGCAGAGGTCGGGGCTTTCGCTTGTAGCTTATTTATGGCTGCTTTCAATGCAAAAAAAGAGGAGCGAATGCCAAGGCAATTAAATAGTTGCAGATGCCGCAGGTGAAAATCCTCCTTCAGGGACTAGCCGATGGGAAAGAGCCAGCAGAAGCGACTTGAGCATACTTAAGACTTACTGTAAGTCAAAGAGAACTCATTAGGAATCAAATAAGGGCAGTGATTTGAATAAGTGTGTGTCACGTTTAAGCCTCTATGTCTTGGGCAAGCCTGGCAGTCGGGGTTTGAAAACGATGTGGTGAACTTTCAAGTGTTCTGCCAGTTTCTGCGAATAAGCTTTTCAGCTAAGGAAGAGCTGACCTTTATTATGCGCACGATTGGCCACAAGAACAAAGAGAAAATTACCCGTGCTCAATTGACGCAGGCGATCGAAAGCACCCTGCCAAGACATAGTGTGATGAGGCCCCTCCAAGCCTGGCTGAAAGAGTTCATTTGTTTTTGCATACAAATCCAAAACCCATCCTCCAAATGCAGGTGTCAGTGTTGTTATCCTTGAATGCTAGTTATGGTTGGTGCAAGATTGATTTTGTTTATGTGTTCGTTAGTATTTGAACACGTGGCATTATGCCCCTTCACCTTTACTTCCCTCGTACTTCCAGAGGAAGGGAAAAGAGGATAACGAGGAAGAAGGGAAGAGAGATGTTTGCAGAGAAGTGAAGAACAGAGACAAAGAGATGATGAGGGAAGGGGCGTGTTTTGCTGATTGTGGACTTTGACTTTGAGCTTCATAAGGACTTTTTGGGTAGCCAGGTTACCAGCCGAGGAGATCAGTCTTTCACAAGAGGAAAGAGCTGTTTTGCTAGGCCAGTCCCGAGGAACCGGGAGATTAGGATGGTTCTGGAAGATGTGTCTCTTAACGTCTCTTAAGCCTTATACCTGTCATTTCTCTTTTTCTTGTGATGTATGATGTTTGGTTTCTCTTTTTTCTGCGAGGGAGATTTAGAGGAGGAAGGAGCCATTCCAGCATAGCATACCTTTTGTGACCCCCCGGCGGGTGTAGAATTTTGTGAGGCGGTGCGTTCGTTTTTTTGTGAAGGGATGTATTCCAATGTAGCACACCTCTTGAAGAAAGGATTTTTTTTCTTTTCGCGGTTTGTGTGCTCTTTGCGGGGAGTCGCCGCGCTCTCACCCCCAACCCCTCTCCCGCACCACGAAATCTGCAACACGTCCGATTTCCTGCTTACCAATAAATCTGACTTTTAAGCGTGACACCTGTCCCAGCTTCTCTAGCGTGGCTGTGGACGTTTTTCATGTCCAAAAAGGGACAGGCCTTGGATGCGTGTTTGTGTTCCAAAATGATCCTATCATGTGGTCCAAACTGATCCTAGACGGACTGAACTTGATGACATCAAATGTGTTCCAATGCTGAAGACTAGAACGTGTATTTTCTGCGGAAAAAAAAACACTGATTTCTTTCATTTGGCCTTTAAATGTGTTTCATTTACAGGAGAACAAATTATTTTTGTTGTACGAACATCAGTCATACTGGACCAATTCTTGGCTAACTCAGGCTGGACGTTGTACCTCCAAGAGTTCGGGTCGGATGACAGCGCTGGGAAAGCGCCTTGTCCCCAACAGCTGAAAGGCAATTGAAAAGAGTGAAATTGGCTCCTCAGTCGCACACCACGCTCGCCTCATGGTCTTGATCTTGCACAACGCTCTGCATCCCACACATCCGTTCGTTGCCCTATAAGGGTGGAGAGGGTAGGGGTTGTATGTAGGACAACCAATCAATGATTTTAATCACTGATCGTCACTGATCGTTCTTCACGTTGGATGTAACCCCTGTGCGTTTGCCAGTTCCTTCACTTTCAAACGATTTCTTTGTGTGTGTGAAAACTGCGCACAACTGCATGTTTTGGGTCTGACTGGCAAGCGAAAAGATATGAGCAACTAAACAGCGACACCATCCTCTCTGCTGTGGGAGGCTTAGAGGAGACTGTCTCTAGACCCTGCGTGCACAGTAGGTCAGCTCGTACGCGACACTGTCAACTCCCAACAAGGCTACATATGCAACCGTTGCCGGTGACATCTCTACAAATACGTTAACACTGGTTTGTAACAAATACGTTAACACTGGTTTGTATATCCATTGGCTCAAGAACGTTCTGCTCCCCGTCTCCAAAACAATGAGGAACGCTGGTTGATTCCAAACGGGTGGAGAGATGTAGCAGCGGGTAGATTGTGCGCCGTTAGGCCCCGCATGGCTCATATGAGCACCATTAAGTGGCAACGGGCCTGAAAGGATGTAGGTTTGAGCAAAGTGCCTACTCGCCTCACAGTGATTGAAAGAATCACCCCACATAAAATGAAGGACTGGCCGCGCGGCCGCACTGCCCTTCAAATATACTGTGCAACTTGTGGTGCCAAGATGCACCAATGCCATAGCCTATTTGATCCTTTGTAAATGCTCACGACAATCAACACTTTGCTGAATGCATTCGACTGTTTGTCCACTCCTTCGCTCTTACCCCTTTGTCCCGCCTTTGTGCTCCTAAGTCCAAAAAAATACAAGTGTCAAGGTACTTTTTGAAAAGTACGACAAGTCCAAGACGGGGAAGCTTGACCATGAGGAGTTGAAGTCCTTGCTGATAGATCTCGCAGGTCGCACAGGGGGACATTGGACTGACAAGAATTCGCAGGAGCTTGTTTTCCAGGTGTACAGCGAGTATGGTGGTTCTCCGGGTCTACAGCGAGTATGGTGTTAATGGAATTGTCCAAACTACAGAGAATTTGTGGACATGTTGATCGTGTGTGATCATGTGCGCAAATGGTTGTTCTTGCCTTTGCTGCCGGTGAACGACCGGAGCATTGCAAGCTAAAGAGATGTGGTCTTGAGTTGTCCATGTTCCAGGCAGAGATGTATCGCAAGAGGATGTGGACTGGATCATGGCGAAGGCTGGCCGCCAAAAAGGTGCTGCTGTTTGCTCTGAAAGGACAGGACAGGATCACTCGCTCAATCGCAGATTTGGATGTGTGTTGCACTTTATGTCCCAAGATGATGGCTGCGACGCTTGACAGCAGCGTTGCCCATGTAAGTCATGTAAGCGTCAAATGGCCCGCCTACAGCTTCTCCTGCATCATTTTCCATTTCCTGTGCAGGATGTAACAGCAAACCAACCAATTCATTAATTTGTGCCTACTTTGTTCCCTATAAAGAGTGTGCCCTGCTAGCTGCTAGTTGGCTCCCACACTTCCGTGAGAGGAAATGACAAAAGCCCTTCGAGGCTCAAAGGACCTTAGCAAGACCTTAAGACAGAACATAGTGGCTTCAATGCGCGAAGCACCATAAGCGAAATTAAAATTAGGGAAATTCAGAGCGGCGCAAATCAGCTGCTACAGTATCAATTGTGGGAAGGCGGACGTCCTTGGTGACGGCATGATCGCCAAGATTGAACTCAGTCAAGCTGATGCCTTACTTCTACTTCTTGTGAGTTGTCTTATCGTGTTCCGACTCATTGCCGCCTTTTTTGCTGTTCAGCGGCTTAGGCCATAGCACTTTGGCCACATTCTTAGTTTGCTTTCAAGGCTGATACGGCGTGATGCATTGCCAATAGGAAGCACGATGTCGACAGAGCAGAACGATCAAACAAAACAGATGTGAGTGGAGTTTGAGTTGCAAACAGCAAACCTAAACCAACATGTCGAGACAATGGCAGATGGTGGCTTACATGCCTGCAGAACTCCACTTCAATGGCCTTGCCATTGAACAGCGCTTGAATGAAATCATGCTCCATGTGAGTTGTTGAGTTGGAGTGTCAGGACATTGCCCTAAGCATCCTATAAAGTTAGATAATGGGATCTATTGAATACATGAGAGCTTGCACGGCAATGCATCGCATAGCATGGCAGTGCCTTTTGCCTAGCCACGTGACGTCATGAGTCACTGAAGGCTTCAACGTTTGGCTTCAGATGCTGAAGCACAGGCTTCGAGGACAACAACCAGTTCCAGCTCGCGAGCGCCCGGAACCAAAGCGCTGCAGGAAGTAACATCGCATGAAGAGATGATTTTGACGGATGGTTCTTCCCAGGGAGAAAGCGGAGGGACAGAGGTTTACTTGCGCAAGTCAACTCAGATCAACTGGCCTAGGCTCATGTCTTAAGATTGCTTGAGCTGCTGCTTCGATCCTTTGTCTCTTTGGGTCTGTCTCTTTGGCCTTGACAACGTGCCATTTGTGGAGGAGCAGGGGCACACTGGTGGTGTCCTTTCCTCTCCACCAGAAAGATCCAGCAAGTTCCAAGTTCCGCACAGATGGATCAGATGGTATGCCATGCGCAGTACACATAACCCATGCTCACACGTAACAGACATAACACTTTGCGGCCCCATCCCTGCCTTTTAGCCTCCTTTACTACTAGCTTCTTGTTTCTACTAGTAAGGCACTTGTTACTAGAAGCGATGCACGGGCCTATGAGACTACTAGTACTAGTAGCTTTCTGTTACTACTAGTAAGGCACCTGTTACTACTAGTAAGGCACCTGTTACTACTAGTAAGGCACTTGTTACTACAAGAAGGGGCAAACATTGAAAGAGTCCACAGTAGACCCGGATCTGAGGTGTGCGATCCTGTGAGCATCAGACGATTTTTAATCGATTTTCAAGCTGCGCTGGCCAAAGTGGACGTTGCCTTTTTTAAGGGTTCAACCGTTCAATGCTGAATTCTTGGCCCAAAAATCGTGCATAGTGAGTTGACAAGCTTTCATAATGTATAGTCGAATAGCTCCTTATCAGACTTGCTTTGATCTAATTATGAGCCTGGGCGTTTCGTCGCCAGCGCTTGTGAAAGCTCATGTGTCTCACAGGTCTAATGCTGAAAATGGTCTCAGCTGTGAAGACAGGGCCCACGCCACATGGCAACAGTCGAGCAGATTCGAGCAGGAACGATTTATCAACCTGAACTGAGAAGCTTGCATGAACTGAACATTGTACAAACTACCAAAGCCATGAAGCGAGACCAGAAAGGACTTCCAGTATGCAGGGCAAAGCCCTTTGTACAATGAAATCGCGAAAAGTGAGATGCAGCTCATGATTGTATTTTAGCTGGCTACGAGCCCTTTGATGAATGTGCCAGCAAGCCGAGGCTAAATAAGGCAAAGAAATCAGCTAGAACCCAATTGCATCCATGTTTGTCGGGACAGAGGTGAATCCCATTTAGACTGATTGCCACCATAGATGGCCTTTGCTATTGGTCCATGTTTGTTTGCTCGAGTTCCAACATTTCGACAGCTTTCCCAAGTTGGCATTGCCAAGTTGGCTGGCCTCGCAGGTGAGGCCACCCATTACCATGAACTTTGAGGTGCCTCAATTCACCGCGAGTGGGCCCTTCAGCTGCAACCCAGCGGGTGGTAAGCAAGATGAACAAGCTTGTCGGCTTCAGCCAACGTTGCGCCTTGCTACGCCTTGCTTATTCATTTTCCAGACCAAGTGATAAGAGATAGGATCCTTGCTCGATTGACCTCCAAGAGATCTATAATATGTGATTGTGTGCCTGTGGCCCGTCGTGGGGCTCAGTCAACAATCCACCCAGGCTACGAGTACGGTTTCTCAAGGTGCAGGAGAAAAGCCTGAGCCCTTTTATTCTGAGCCTTCCTGTCAGATACTGGTGCCTTTGTAGATTGCAGTGTTTTTCACTGAGATGATAAATTGATGGACTATGTCCAGAAACAGCATTTAAATTCCGTTCCCATCTTCCTTGAGGGTCAGTCTTTTGTTTGGCATGTGGCCAATCCACAGAAGTTGAGAAGAGGCATTGCAATGTTGACGAGATTCCGTGGAGCACGCCTCCTGAGGCCAGTACAAGCCAGTCAAGTGGATTCGGTACCTCACCAAGGCAGGTCATACGCAAAAAAAAACAATACATCGAAGCACGTAACAGCGGCACATTACAATGTTGTGCTAAAGGCCGGGACCTATGAGCATCGCATATGAGCGAGGCCAAGGACTTTGGTGCAAAATTTGTGGACGTGCTGGCGATTTCACTTGTCAAACCTGTCAATGCAACTTATAGAGCCAGAGAGTAAGGTAGCATCAAGGAGTAAGTCGAACCAGAAGCTGGTAGTTTTGCAGTCTCAAAGTCTCGTGTCCGCATGTTGTCAAGCCTCCGGAAGAAGCTTTGGTCACTTGGCTCAAAGCCATTTCATGTTGCCGGAATCACAAAGCTCAGCCACATCTCTCATCACACCCTGCCAAAGACGCACGGTTTGACCTTGTGGTCCTACCTTTGTCTATCCTTGTCAGCACCTGAATAGGAACTTCTGTTGAACCCACGCAAGTCTTGTGCTGATGTGGAAATGCCAAGTCCATAGCTTTTCCTTCCAAGATCAAAAAAACCGAAGCAACAGGTCACAGAAACAAAAAAGGGAAAATAGCTGAAACCGGCACTTTCCCATCATGGCCGCTATGGAGGTGGGGCCCGGTGGGGGTCGGATGAGAATGGCTAGAAGTGGATCCTTCAAAAGACCGGACGAACAGAAACAATGTGACAGGCCGCCGTGGAGGAGCTGAAGAACAACATCCGAGAGCCTGAAACTGCAGAGGTTTCACATGGTTTCACATGGTTTCATAGCAAACAAAGGAGAATCATCAATTCCTGGTGCTAGAAGTCTTCAGTCATTGACTCCCGTCAATTCTTACCAGTTGCAGATAGCTGGAACGAGCCAACCTCATTGCATTTTTGGGACTTATCCTGGAGCCTGTTCTGTTACGTGCCCAAGGTCTGCCAGACGCGCAGAAAAGCAAATTGATGCGCGCGCTGCAGAAGTTTCGCAGAGTTTACAACAACTTGAGGCCTGTGGACCCCGTCTCTCGTTGTCACAATGTCCATTCGGTGAAGCTGTTTTATTTAAGCTGCTATTTTCGTGTGTTCATGTTAATTTAGAAACATATCTACTCGTATCAGGTGATGCATGGAGTTGTTGACGTATTTGAGATTTTGCCTGCAGGAGCTACGCTTGTTTAAACTGTGGAGCGGGATCAAATCCGCACCTGCACACGGGCAATTCTCATACAAGGGCCTTTGCAACAAACTGCCTTGTTCCTGGCACGGTGCCAAAGCTCATTTGCTGATGCAAAATTAACGGTGACATGTACCTTTCTGTGTTGGAAGCGAGATGAGGAGCATTGAAGTGCAGATACTGCGAAGTTGTTGGAATGAACCGCGTAGTATCGACAAGCGTTCTGGAAAACGCGTGTGACCACATGAGTAAGAAATTGGCAGGCAGCGAAAAGAGACTTGGAGATGGAGAAACGGAAGCTAGAGGTGCCTGCATGTTTGCAACTTCCATCCACTTTCTCTAGAATTCTGAAGTCCCGCCAAGAATGAATGACTGCAGTGCACTCTTTGGACCCACTGGCCCATGGAGTTGCATAGTGAACTTATGTGTTTCTTAAAGCCTGCCCTTTATGATCAAGTAGGCGCCTACTTAATTAAGGTGGTAAGCTCCTAGGCAGGAGTCAGGATAGCTCACACTTCCTTGAAGAAGCGCTCGTACTATTTCTTTGGTGCCTAGATTATTTGTTGAAAAAACAGTCTCGAGTCTCAAGACATCAAAGGGGAACAAACTACGCAGTACATATGTGTTGTCTCGGCTCCTCCCCTGTCCAGGAAGAGCGAGCGTCATGAGCTCAGAGCGTGCGCTGCTTCCCGGAGTGCAGTAATCATGTACAGTATATAATCCGGACGACAGCATTCTCAAGGGTAGGCCACAGATTCACTTGCATCAATCTATCAGCTGTGCTTTCTTCAGAGTAGCTTGAAAGCAAGGGTCTAAGAGGCTTTTGACTGCACAGTCAAAACTTAATAGATTGGCGCAAGCCTTAAACATGCACCTTCAATATGGTCACAAGCATTCCAATGGGTTCGGGTTTGGCTCAGGACCTTAGTCAGCATGGAAGAATACTTCCAACAGCAGCAAGAGGAAGCTTTCTGGCAGAATTTAGCAGGAAGATGCACCTGAGTGAGGCACAGTCATGCAGACAAGGAATGTAACTTGAAGCTGGTACTTATCGCATGGTGCTTTTGGCAACTGATGTGAGGACACGATTTACAGAAGGAAACTCTTTGACAAGGTGAACAAATGTGGGTTCCCATTGTTTCGCAATCATTCATCAGGTAGTGTCGAAAAGATCGGTTTTCCAGGGGAACTAGACGCCTGGCGTCGATGTTGGTTTCAGAACTTTGCAGCTATGCTTGATCTCAGCTGCTCCTTCTGTTTCTCTCAGACTTTCCAGCTTGGATAAGTAGCGAATTAGCCCTCTAGAGAGCAGCAAAAATGTATGCCAGAGATGGCAGAACAACTCAACTGTGACAGGACAACAAAGTAACAAACTTGAGAGGGACCGGACATATTTGATGACAACCTTGAGGTAGACTTCTTGTAGCGTCCTCCAATGTGGACAAACAAAGCATTGTGCTGCAAGGCATCCGTGTTGAATCTCCGCAAGAGACAGTAGCAGCTGCACCAGTTGCGCAAACAGGAATCGGGAAAAAAAAACATGTATATTCCTGTGTTTCATCCGGCTTCGGCTAAGATGGAAGCACTCCGCGACGAGGTGACCAAATTGAGGCAAGCAGAGACAGGTTATTCGAGCTTTTGGGCTGTGTAACATGTTCCTTTGGCTACGGGTCGTGTCATTCATGCCTTGGCTTGAGAGATTGAGTGAAGCTCGTTCACGATCCCTTAAAGGATGGCACCCATGGCGTGACAATTGAAATCGATGTACATGGACCCACGCCGCTTGCAGGCTCCATTGTGTAGCCTATAATGAATCAGGTGAACTCAAAATAATGTCGTATAATATAGGACCAGATGACCCCATATGTTAACAACTTCGCGCAGGAGAAGCGGTCGGGAGGAGGGAGAGGAAGGGAGTGGTGGTTGGTTGGTGGTTGTCGTTTGGAAGTGGATGGGGATGGGATTGTCGTTTGGGTTGTCGCGTGTCCGCGTGCGTATGTAAATAGGTGGATCCAGTCTTGATGAGCGCGTGCTTCTATTCGGGAGAACTCCATCCCAGCGCGCGCCCGAATTTTGTATGGAACCCCGTGCAGATCAGCCGCAGCACGCAAATCACAGCGGCACAGCGGCGGAGACCCACCAGCACCGTCCAGCACTACCCAGCACCGGGGCGTACATCCCACCCCCTCGAGAAGACAATGAGCTGGAAGACAAGTTGCACGCAAATCACAGCGGCACAGCGGCGGAGACCCACCAGCACCGGCCAGCACCACCCAGCACCAGGGCGTACATCCCACCCCCTGGAGAAGACAATGAGCTGGAAGACAAGTTGCACGCAAATCACAGCGGCACAGAACCAGCCAGTACCAAGGCGTACATCCAACCCCCTGGAGAAGATAATTCGCTGGTGGACAACTGGTTGGTGACAATTGAGTGACAATTGGTTGGTGACAATTAGTTGGTGACAATTGGTGGATGACAATCGATAGGTGACAATTGGTTGGCAGCGATTGGTTGGTGACAATTCGTGGATGACAATCGGTAGGCTAGGTGACAATTGGTTGGTTGACAATTGGTTGTTGACAATTGGTTGGTGACAATTGGTTGATGACAATCGGTTGATGACAATTGGTTGTTGACAACTGGTTGTTGACAATTGGTTGTTGAAAATTGGTTCATGATTCATGACAATTGTCGGTGGCAGTTGTTGGTGGCAATTGCTTGGTGGCAAGCGGAGGGCGGGAGGAGGAGGAGGAGGAGGAGGAGGGCGGGATACAACACTGAAAACAAAAAACCACCTGTCAATGCGGGGAAAAATCACGTTGAGTGCTGCGGAGACATACTCACACTATCTCACGCTCATACCCGTCATACCCCTATTGGACAATTGTTCAGGTGCTTTGCACACAACGGGCCAGGTTTCTTCTAGTTTGGAGATGCATTCTCAGACCACCGTTGTTCATGCACCGACCAAAATTGCCAGAATGGTACATGGGCAACACCAAACTGTTGTTCACACGACCGGAATGCACCAAGACGGAACACGTAGGTACAGGTGAACAGGGAAAGGAGGAAGGGAAGGAAGGAAAGGAGATCAAAGTTTTGCATGTTCACACGGTTGGAGCACACTGAAGGTACAGAGGGGAAGGGACGGCAAGGGGACTGCACCAGTGTGGCCCACACGGGCAGCACCAAACCTTTGCACGTATGTTCGCACGATTGGAGCACACCAAGATGGCGTACAGACAGAGGCCAGCAGCCACACAGATTCTGTTTAAAACGATGGGAAAATGGGAGCGCACACTAAGATTGCGTGAGGGATTCCCAGCAAGAATGTGACCAGTTCACACAAAGATTGAATTTATTGCTTGGAGCCTGGAACTGTTTTTGGCGTGATTTTGTAGCTTCTGTGAGAAACTTGAAAAACGCGGGGTGATGAACATGTTATCGCCGGGGAAAGTCGTGAGAGCAACCACATGGGGACTTCTGTGCCATCTATATATAAAGAGTTCCCAACAGCCAACAACCAAGTTTTATTGGCTTGTCACTTGCCAACAAATTCACTGCTTCTCACTTTTGCTGCAATATGGCTTTGCGTGAGGCGGGCAGGCGGCCTATTCGGCTGCTGTATGGCTCCGAGCATCCAAGATCGTCCTGAGGATTTGAAAACACACAGAGAAAAGGCGTACATAAAACCTGTCTTTCAAGAAATACTGGACTTGTTTGGTCTTGCTTCCGTCAGGAGCCTTCTGGATCATGAGGCTTCTCCGGGCCACGTTGGCTGCACATTATAGGCAATTAACTTGTCTTGCAGTGTGTGTGTGTGTTTTTCTGGTAGCACAAGAATCAAGAATCAGTTGCTTGAACTGAATGCATTCTCCGCATACTTTTTGCAACCAACTTACCTTCGCCTTGAGGCCGGGTCATCCGACTTCTGTTCCCTGTAATTTTCCTGAACCGGTCCCCAAATAACCTCGTAAAATGCTACAAGCAGAAGGGAAGGCCGCACCACGAACCGTTGCAATATTGCCGGCTAGGCCACTCAAGTGTCTCTTCTTTGCCTGAAGGTTGAGGTATTATTTGCAAGTTAGCTCTGCAGGTTTGGATGATATTGATTTATTCTCTTCTCTACATACAATACGTGTCTCGTTATTCTTGGAAAAGCTTTGCTCAGAGTCAATGTCTCAGATCAGCTCAATTGTTGTGATCCCCCTCTGAGCTCTACAAACTCTAGTAACTCTAGTATCTAGAAGTAAGCAACGAATTACCGTAAATGGACGGCTGAGAACTGGAAGGAATGGAGGAGACGGACTCCCATGAAGTATGTGCATTCAGGCGACAAAAACTGGTTGGAAGACACATGCCGTGCAAAACATGTTTTCCTGTTTACGTGTTCAATATCATGTAAGCAATAATATGTAAGCAATGTCCTTGCCGGAGAACTGAGAACTGCTGCGGTCTGAGGTGCCAATTCAATGTATTGGTTCCCCATGTGTGAGGTCACGTGATTTAGTGTGAATTGGAAGATGAAGTTGTCACATCCTCCACTTCTGACTTCAATATTCTCACAATCTCTGGATTGCAAAGCTCAATTCCAGGTTGCCATCCGATGGCACTCCAACTTGTTGTCGCATTGTCCCTGTCAGTTGAAGGTTTGGTCATGCTCGTCACAAATTAGGACCCTTTGTTTTGCATCTTTTTTGGAGGTCAGAATAGATGTTTGGAAGGCGTTTTTTGTGCAGAACCTAAAATTATAATTTTGGGATATTGAATGATATTGATTAAAAAATATTGTCATCGGATTCATTCACCTTGTCATTTGATTACCAATAAACCAATCTCGAAGAAAATTCGAAGAAAATAAAATAAATATAACTATAATATAACTAAATTCATTATTATATAAATTACATATAATATATATATATATATATTAATCTATTTTATAAATATATATATATGGATTATATTTAAAAAATAAAAAAAAATATATATATTTATTAAATAATATTTAGAAATATTTTATAGATTATTTTAAAGTAGCAATTTTAAATAAATAAATATGTAAGGGTTAGAATAATATTTTAATAGGATAAAAAAAATAAATACAAATTATGTATTTATGTATTTACGATTGACGGAATGAATTCGCTTATTTTGGGCAAGCAATTGATGCGTCGATTGGCTATTTTTATGGCGGCATGGTACGTTAACGATTCGAAAAAAGGGACTTAAATGGATTTAAGCATTCGATAATGGTGCGATATGCGGTTGTTAATTTTGAAGATCGAATTAACTAAATTAGGTAGATATTTTGATTTATTTCGGGGAGATGCGGGATAATAATCGGGAATTTATCGTTATTAGTTAAGAATCTTATCTATTTGATGCGAAGAATGCATTGGTAGTGACTATAGTGCGGCTTTTGGCCTCGGTGCATTGGAATTGCAATTATTTGATATTGAATCCAATTTACAGTGCAGTTTGATGTATATATGAAACATGGAAATATGATAGGTTGTCGATTCTAGCTGATTATGGTTTTAGATCGAATGCTAAGCGCTGGAAACCGATTGATCTGCAAACAAATAGGGATGGGGGGTCGCGGAGCCAATAAGTCCAAAATAATATGGAGTTTGGTTGTGCCACATGGGAACAAGATCTTGTATGGCGTTATTAGCGGGCTTTTCATCCTTTATGACGATGGGCGAGTAGGTCATTTCCCTATCCTCAACGGTGGTGTCGAAGCGGATTTCCCATCGAGGAGCCTGCAGAACCTCATCAAAAATGAACCCTGTGTAAGGTTATCCGAAGCCATCCCACAAATTTAGCCGCATCGTGTTGAGTTCTTTTGGCATACGAAGTAAACCATCCATCAAGCAGTGAATTAAGACAGTCTGAATCCGTAAGCCATTGTGCGGTGGTGCCACGACTCAATAACCATTGGAGTGGTTGTTTCCAATTACCAATCAACCCCCATGGAAAAATTATTGTCCATACAACAGGCCCAAAATTCCGCTATTAAAACCGTATTCATGAAGCAATCGTTGGCGTCATTGCCAAGGCACAACTCGAGGAGAGAGGATCTCATCGTTTGAGGGTCCGGGCCACCGCGATCGAAGGCCTCAGCCGGATTGCAATTAATAGCATCAGTCCGTTGCCCGTGAGCTTTATGAGGAGGTCGAATAATTCCTGAGAGGCCGAGCTGCGAAGGGAAATGTCGAGGCGCCAAGGGATCACAACATTGGAATTCGGATTCAGTTGATCGGATGGCATCGGTTTGAGTGCCGTGAATCTGAGGATCAGTTCCGATTGGTTGGCAATCTGATGGATGCATGCGATCATCTTTGAGGCCTCTGTAGACGAGATCGGGTCCCTGGACGAAGGCTTCAAAATCTTTTCCTGGTGATCCCATTGAAGGTAAATCTAGGCATTCGTTGGGGTCAAGATCTGCTTGGCGCGAAGGGCCAGGATCAGTTCGTGGTCGTTTGACCCAAGGGGAAGCTGGGCTGCCCGGCTCGCAAGCTCTTCGAAAACCGACTGAAACATCAGCTGGCGAAGGGGTCGATCGACGGTGCCCTACTCCCACTGGCCATGCCATGTCTTCGATAGCTGTCGCAGTTGCGGGAGGATCGAATTCTTGTCAGCCAAAAACTTTATATAATAGATAATAGATTTTTATATTAATGTTATATTTGAAAGTTAGGTATATTTAATTTAATATCAATATTAAATTTCCAAATATATATATAATTATTTATAATGTTTAAGTCTATTTAAAATACATTTAATATGAATAATAATATTATATGTAATTTTATTTGTAATTTTTTATAAATCTATAATTTATATTATTATTATTTTGTTGCGATTTGGATCTCCTCTAAATAATTGGATTATTTTATATATTTCGATTTTTAAATTTAAGAAATAATCTAATTATTTTATATTATGTTTTCGTCTTGGGACATGTACCACTAAGTAATTCCGATGCGGTCGGTCGTGGATTCGAATCTTATATGGTCCACCTTGGTTAGCCTTGGAACATTTCGAAATTGAATATATCTATATTTCTTATTTCGTTTCTACGTATTTATCGAGCATTTCTTAGACGCGTACAGCAGTATTTTCTACTACAACGTTCGGATGCGTACGCCAGGGAATAAGGCCTTATTATAATATTCTATTTTTAATGATTATACGCGTGAACGCGTCGTAAATTTAATATTTGTATTTAATGTTTTGACAGAATATATTTATATAATATATCAATGCTTTCCGCTACAACGTTCGAACGCAAATGAAAAAGAATAAAATCTTGCTATAATATCGGCGGATCTCCGGTTCTCCGGCCTCGGCCGCGGACAAGGCCGGAGACCCGTTTTCTCCGGCCTCGGCCGCAGACAAAGACGAAGACCCGTTTTCTCCGGCCTCGCCCGCGAATAGGGCCGAAGACCGGATTTCTAAAGTAAAATGCTTAAAACAATAAGATTATCTATTATATTTTCGCCTTTTCATGTTCAAAATCTTAACTCCCTCATAATTAATTTCCGACTTCCATCGCGGTCCGGACCCCCCCAAGTAATTAAATTTTTATATATATTATTTCATATATTATATTTTCGTTACCAAACAAATATAAAATCTTTCAAAACATCAAACAAAATAAAATTTTAGCAATATAGTGTTACCATACAAATATATTCTATCAAAACATCAAACATAAATATTAGATCTATAATATGTTCCCGCACTGAACGGAGAATTCAGGCTCGTAAACTCAGTGACGTAGGGTCACAGTCCCAAAGGTTGTAGTTGAAGCTGAGGCACACTTTTAGCTCAATCAAGCGTGAGCTCTGGTAGTGAAATGAACACAAAACTAAACCCAAACGGCTGCAGTGAAACATACATCTATACAAGCTATGTCATGTACATGTAACTGGTGCTACATCTGATCACGCCTCCCGAATTTAACTTCTGGGAGATGTTAAATGAGTCAGGATTAGCACTTAATTAGCTCGTGGCCCTTCAATATATCTTGGTCTTGAAGAAATACCTATTTTAGCTCAAGCCGTTCAAGCTTTCAAAGTCAGTTCATGCTCACCTTCCAGGTAGTGGAAATTCATGCCTTTCATGGTTGTTGTCATTTTCTCCTCGGTGACAGCTTTCGTTAACACATCGGCCAACATTCGGTCGGTGCCTTCTTTCTTGAGACGAAATTCTTTCTTTGTTGTACGCTCTTGTACCCAGTGGTACTGAGTGTCAACATGTTTAGCTCGTCTCAAGCCTCGACGGTTTCCCATGGCGATGCCAGCGGAAGCGCCCATTGTCACCTCTTTGCTGGGAAACAATCCCCAGTCTCTTGCAGTTGATGCGACTCCAAGCATCTGACATGCTCCGGAAACAAGTCCGTAGTATTCGGATTCGCCACTGCTCAGGGAGACAACTCCTTGGCCTTTGCTGTATGTAGTGAGACAGCATTTGTTGGCCATGAGCACGCCTCCTGAGACACTCTTTCGTGTCCTTATGCAACCTGCATGGTCGGCGTCTGACCACATGTTGAAGGGATTGCAAGTGTTTTGGTTTGGAAACAGCTGTGCAACTCTTGGTCGATACCTGATATATCGAGCCAATCGTTTCAGCATATTCCAGTGCCTCGATGTTGGATTCTGTAGACCTTGTGCCAACGAGTGCGTTGCAATTTTCAGATCAGGTCGATCTTGTGCCAAATACGCGGCTCTCATAGCAATAGATCTATACATCGTTGCATCTTCGGCACTCAGCGGAACTTCTTCGTGTTGGAGTTCCTCTTGACTTGGCTTGGCCAAAGATGTCTTGACCTTGCCTGGTTGATCAGTGCCTAATCACTTGATGATCAACTCTGCATGTCTTGGATCTGGTTCCCACCAAATGCCTTCATTTGACCAGGTGATGATGCGATTCAACATTCTGATCTGTTGACTTGCTTTTGGTAAACCTGGGGGACCGAAAATGCCTCGATCCACAATTTGCCATTCTTTGGCTGCTGAAGTGTGAAACCACTTGATGTCATCAAAGCTTCCAACGGTCGTGAAATCGTCTCCATGCATTTCTGTTCGAAGTTCTCTGGATGCATGGTAATAGATGTATGGATTAGATTTGCCTTGTAAAAATCCTAGCTTCTTCATGAACTCTGCAATGGTCAACTCCCAGTTCATGGGTGCGTCTCTGGTGCCGTAAAGGCTTCTGACCAATCTTCCTACCACATCCCCATCTTCTGGCTTCTTGCCTTCTGATGGAATTTCAACATAGAGTTCTCTTGTGGCCTTGGAGTAGAAATGAGCTCTCTTCACATCTAAAAATCCTAGAAATGATTGTTTTGATTTTCTTCTCTCGCCTTTCTCCAATGGAAGGCTGTCGCTGACTGCAATGGTTAGTAGTAGCTTTAAAGCTGCTAGGCTCGGCATGGCTGCGAAAAATTCGTCAAAACCTGAGCCTCTTTTGATTTCTTGTGCCATCAATCGATTTCTATAGAGAGGATTGGTTTCATCTTGCTTGTTCACATCTACCCATCGAATTCCAATGATTTTGGTTCCTTTTGGAATTTTGCTTCTTGGGATCTTCTCCCAGACTCCCATTGATTCGACAATATCGATTTCATCTTTTCTGACTTTCTCTACCTTCTCAGGTAGAAGCTCTTTTCCATTGATGTCATCATAGTACCACCAATCTTTTGCCTCTTCTGCCATTTCTTCTGGCAATGGGATCTTCTCTTCACATACTGCTTTCTCTGGGTCGATGCTAGATAGCACTCTCTCTCTCTCTGTCTTCTAGGATTAGGCTTTCTAGAGCCATCTCAATGCTCTGGATGTCTCTTGTTCTCTCGGCTTCATCTTTATGTTCGCCTTCTGCCTTTCTCTTCTTGTCTCTATCTACTCTGGTTTTTGCTGTAGGTGATCCTGTTGGTTCATGTTGTTCTTCATGCTCTCTCTTCTCTCCATGTGGTTCAGGTTCGCGTGGCCTGCGAATACCTGATGCTGAAGCTGATGCTGTGCCTGGTGTTAATGGTGCTGCTTCTGGTTCGTACCACAGTTCTGTCACAATGTCCATCTTGTGTGATAATGCTCCATTGAGTATCTCTGATGGAAGGGAACAGGCTTTTTCAACATGCTTAAAAAGATTTTCGCCATAATACGGTTTTGTTGCAGTATAAAAGTTTGATACGTCGACGAGCGCGTTGGCACGTCGAGAATACGCTTTTGATACGTCGATGCAACGGCCAGGTAGAGGGAAGAGGGGACAGGGCAGCTAGGGGAGGGTAGAGGGGAGAACCGGTAGAGGGAAAAGGGGAGAGGCGCGTAGCCGCGCAAGCGGTGCGGTGCCGTGCAGCTACGGATAATTGGTTGTGTGCACCGCGTGTGGGCGGTAAATTCTGTCTTAATTACGTTTCATTGTGTGTTCATTCCTGGGCGCTACGCCGCGCAGCTCCCGTGGATGACTGCGCACGCGCAGTGCTTGTGGGCGGAGAAAAAACGATACGCCGGAATTATGCTTTATTTACGTTTTCATTGTGTA
>CAXAMN010003091.1:0-21288 GCA_963970005.1 Durusdinium trenchii
ATTGATGATTGTCAGCTTATGACGCTAAAATCGGTTTGGTACGTTTGCACACAAGGAGAGATTTCGGCCAAAATGTTTCACAGAGCTAAGGCTCTGTTACACACTGAATGACGCGGTTATGTCACCTACCCATCAAATCTCTCCGATTGGTGCAGCGTACCCTCTCTACAGGCCTCAAAGCAGCTTATTGGCACACTACCCAACAAACCAACGCTTCGATCACGCATGTTTCTTCCCTTCACTTCCTCATTCATTTTACCCATCCTTGTCTGCCATATCGGCAGATCAAGATTGAGGATCTCCTCATGTTGTGTGGTTTTGATGGCAATGTCAATTTGTCAGATGCCTTACATTCTATACGTGTCAACATTGGCAAGTTCACAGATTGTATTGTCTCCGACCCGTCCACGCCTATAGGCGATACTCCTTTCGTTCTCCCAAATGAAGTACAATCCTTACGCCAAATCCCTTCGAGGTTTTGGCAGCTCTGTCATAACATCCTACAGTTCCGTATGCAAAGACCTAGCAACCTGCCGGTCTCTGTAAAAGGAATTCACTCTTGGAATCTCAATAGCTGGTCTCCTGGACTTCCCACCAATGTGCACAAGACGTGGATAGTCAAAACCATGTTGAAACAAGCCCCTGTACTGCTACAGGAAACAAAATGGAATCAAGCCAATCTCCAATACTTATCCCACACATGGCCTGACATCAAAGTAGTTACCACTCTTGCCAAACAAAATCCGGGGGAACAAGCTGGAGTTGCGATCCTGTTTCCTCCAGGCTGGAAAGTCCAAGAAGAACGTGTCCTGGTCCAACACTATGCAGTTGCTGCCCGTGTTGAATACCAAGCTTGCACTATCTGGCTCGTCTCGATTTATATACCTCCGAACAGCCCTAGGTCCTTCGTTTCAGCTACTCTGCAAACCATTCTTGTCTTGACCGATCATCCTGTCTTTGTAGGAGGAGACTTCAATCGATGTGATCAGAATCACTTTCATATGTGGGATGACTTCCTAGTACAAGCTGGACTCACTGATGTTGACCCTACGCTCCCAACTTGCCAATATCAAGACCAAGAATCCGCACTTGATCGCTTCTTAGTGCCCAGCCTTTTTCTGGATACAACACAGCTCTTTGCGCGTATCTATGGTAGATACCGGATAGATACCTGCCATCACAAAGCCTTGATGCTTAGGCTAAAAATGAAACCACGCCTTCGACCACATCCGCAGTCAGAAAAGCATCACACCATACCGACACAAGTCTTCCTCGATCCAACAGTGGCATCAGAAAGTTGCAGGCGGTTACAAGACAAGCTTCCCTACTAGCTCTCAAACGGAAAATTTCATTAGCACAGGAAACTAGACTTGCAGGTGCGGTGCTCTCGCAACATTGCCGTGCAATTGTTTGGAGCTGGTGGAGAACACACTCCTGTCACTTCAAGAAATTGTCGCCTCTAAAACGCCTATACAAGCTTTTGGGCCAAGAGCAAACACTCCTGCGCATACGATGGGAAGAAGTACGCCAGTTGTATGAGCAAAGTGCAGATGCTGACCTCTTACAACCATGGCAAACCCAACAAGGATGCCTTTTGATTCCAGCTACAATCATAGCTGCTGCTTTACAAGCAGCAGAAGTTGCTACTGCGGCAAATGTGCAACTGCCTATAGGCACAGAAAATACAGACCCAATCCAGCGAATTAGAAGACAAAAAAATTTTCTGGGACAGACTTAAAGCCGTGTGTCCTAGAGGCACTTTCTATCATGGACCTTTGTTGCAACATAATGGGCAAGAGTGCCGTACAGCCCTTGAGTATGATGAAGCAATGCTTGCGACCCGCGACTTTTGGTTCACGCACCCTGTTAAGTATGATCGAGATTGGCATGACACGCTTTCGGCTTACCGACGGTGTGTCTCGCCGTGGCCTGCAATTTCTGAACCTACAGAGCAAGATTATATCGAGCACCTCCTACTTACTAAAGACTCAGCTCCAGGCCCTGATGGGTTACCTTATGCTCTTTGGCGGCTCTTCCCACAACAGACTGCTGCAATCCTTAAGGACGACTTTCATCACATTTTAGCTGGTGTACTGGCACCGCCCACCCAGGTAGGCGTATGGATCCCGAAAGCCAAGCAAGGGCCCACGGCGGACTTCTTCCGACCTTTAGGTATGCCTGACACGCTTGACAGACTGCAGGACGGCACAGCTGCTGCCATTCTTTTTCGGGTTACCCGGCACAGTTTTCACCCTTCCCAAACCCTGCTCAATTCCTTTCGAGAACCGCAGAGAGCTGTGCTGGAAGTACAAGGAGCCCTTGAGGGATCCTCGCCCGCTTCTGCCCTCTTTGCTGATCTTTCCAAAGCTTTTGAGCGTATTAATGCATATTGGATCCTTCATATACTACGTATTCGTCAGTGCTCCCCTTGGGTCCTCCAATTTGCTCGTTATCTACTGTTTGGTAGAAGAATAAGACACAAAGTACAAGGACGACTCTTACCAGCAAGACACGTGCATTCTGGTGTTGATATGGGGCGATCCACGTCTGTGTACTTCTTCTGCCTTGCCATGGACCCAATATTTGTTGTGCTCAATCAAATCCCGCAAGTCATTGTGATTGCGGGGTATGTTGATGACACTACGATAGTTGGTCACCAGACGGACTCGAGATGGGTTCAAGAGGTCTTTCAAAATATCAGGAAATGGAAGTCGGCAGGTATTGTTATGGACACGCACCACTGCTGGCAAGTAGGCTTCTCCAGCAGAGCCCTTGACGAAAACACGCTGCGCAAAGTTGAGGACGTTTGGAGTCATGTAACTCCCATCCACGAATCAGGACAAGCCACTTGCAGCGCAGCGCTACAACGAGTCCCTAGTTATGCACGTCGCTTTGTCCTTAGACACGGTGACCACTGCATACATATGGCCTCGGAGGCCATTCCCAGATTAGCAACTGAAGGGCACCCTATGCTCTGCCGATTGGCGGCCAGTCCGTGCCAGTGTCGATCAAAAACGCAATTGCTCACTAATGTCAGTCACACCTCTGAGCAGCTGTACTGTCTGGACCAAGCAGGACTAGGTGGCCAGTGTATAGTGCCGTCCACTGTCAATTTAGGCCTTACAATTCACACAGGGTGGACGTGTCAACTCACGAGTGAGGCCATGGTCAAAATGCAGCTGCAGTCATCTCTCATCACTTTGCTGTCAAAACAGCTTGTAAAATTCCGTACGAGGCTAGCAGCTGCCAATCGGGCCAACCTTAGCATTCATATGAAGATTATATACTTCAATACCTTTTCTCTGAGCCTTTTCTACTAATCGCAGACACAACGTTTCTTCTCGCCCAAGCTTCTTAAACCGCTGTATCATGCAATGGCAGATTTTTTGCTGCAGCGGCATTGGTTCCCACAACACCTTTTAGTAGGTCTCTGCAGATGGCTACGTTTAGGCCCTCTGCTTGACCCAACAATTATGCAGGCGACTTCCCTTTTTGGATGCTACTTACGGCAAGGGCATAGGTCCTTTGCAGAGGAACAAGTAGGTTCCTATGCCACACAAATCCAGCAATGCTGGAAGTATTGGCAGCAGCAACTTCCTGCCGAAGACATACAGCGGCTCCTAGCTCTTTTAAAGCAAACAATACGCCTGCGCAGAGAGCGAGTGGCTTCAAACAGCTGTTCAAGCAAATTGCCATTAACAAACTACTTGCAGCCTCTCATCGGCATTTGGCTGCACGAATATACAAGAATGGCTGGGCCATGTAACCTGTGCGTGTAACCTGGGCAGCTAGCTGGGCAATCAGTTGGTCGCGTTTATGCCAGAGAGTTTAGGGTAGCTTTGGCGGTCGTCAGTTTGGAAGTGCCATGTATTGTGCCCAGTCTCGATGCATTGCCGGACTACCACTTGGAATCGGCTATGCTTCCGCAAAGTGGCTTGAATAGGATCTCGAAGGGGCTGTTGGGTGTCCGGCCGGACGAGATCCACTTCACATCCGAAGACATCAAGGTTAGTGACTGTGGGCAGAAAATTGACAACGTCATCCTCCAGTGGGAGGGCGCGGTCTTCGACAGAGGTGACTGGCTCCGCCATTAGCGGAGGGCTCCTCAGTGCCCGTGATGCTGGTGTTTGTGTCAGAGTCGTCAGCATCCGGGTTCAGGGACCAGCTCGGGAGGGAGTCTTCAAGCTGAGGTCGTGTCAGCCCAGACTGGTATCTCGATTCGGAAGCTCATTTTGGAGGTTGAGGGGAACGACATCGATTGTCCTAGAGTGGCATCGAGCACTCCGACCTCATACGCCCGCTCGACGCAAGGAGTCTGTTTGGATTGTTTTCCGGTCCTTCGCTAGAGCTGTTTGGTGACCAATCCTGGTGACCGATCCGGTATTATGGTTGGCTTTGCTTTCTTCCTTTGCTGCACCTGTCTGGTGATCGATCCTGGCGACGGATCCGGTATGGTTGGTTTGGTTTGTTTTCCTTGCCTTCGCTAGACCTCTCTGGTGACCGACCCTGGCGACCGATCCGGTATAGGGTTTTTATTTCCTTTGCTAGACCTCTCTGGAGGCCGATCCGGTGTGGTTGGTTTGTTTCGCCATGCGTGGGCATCCTGGGTAGGAGCATGCGGGCGACGTAGATGATGCTTTTGGCAGACGTTGAAGCCAGCATACAGGTTTGCAAGTTTGTTAGTGGCGACCGATCCGGTATGGTCGGCTTCGTTTGTTTCACTTTCGCTATACCTCCGGTGACCGATCCTGGTGACCGAGCGACCGATCCGTTGAGCTTGGTGATTTCCAGTGGCTGATCCGACGATTTTTGGTCACCGATCTGTGGCGACCGATCCGACCACCTTGGTGACCGATCCTGGGTGACCGATCCGTCAAAGGTCAAACACAAAAAGGGCACAGATCACCAGTCAGCTCCAACCCCAAGCACTCCAAAAACGGAAATTCCCTAAAGAAGCAAGCGCAAGGTGAGCCATACACTGTACACGTGCGCTGGACCCTCACCCGGGCTCCTGACAGGCGGGTTGAGGTCGTAGGCGTCGCCCTGAAGGGTTGTAGGTCCACCTGAGAAGGTCGTAGACCTGAAGGGCTGTAGGTCCGCCTGAGAGGGTCGTAGACGCGCTTCTGAAAGGGTAGGCCATAGGCGCAACCTTGAAGGAGAAAGCGTTTGGCGTTTACGAAGTTCTTGGTCAAAAGCCACCAAATCAATGGCTGCTGTTTGGAGCAACCTGATTGTGGCCTTGCGCGCTTAGTGGCTTACTGCATGTGAAAAGTTCTGCTGGCTGCTGGCGGCTACAATGATTGTGGTGGACAGCTTGGCCGCTGCTGCCTGCTTCCCCGCTTGTCTCCTTACATGTCTCCCCACTTGTTTGCGCTTGTGATCGCCATTTTGTTTTGCTTTTGCTACGAAAACTGTGCATCCGTGTGAGTTACAGTAGTGGCTATTTGGGGTTTATGCCCGTTAATTAGTCTTGGACTTCGCAAACCTGATCTTGCTCACGGCCTACATGCAACATTGGGTTTCTCGACCGCGAATATCTTGAATCAAAAGCGCTGACAGAAAGACAGATTGCGTCCTGTGTATGCGCACAGTTTCTTTCGGTCAAACCCACTTGTGAACAGCCAAGTACCTGTTGGTTTCGACCCGAAACGCCTGCATCTTGTTGATGTTGCGAACTTGTCTTCGCTCACCCAGTGAGCGGCCGAATCGTTTGCAAGTGCACACATTCTTTCCCAAGTCGGTCCTGATCCTTTGGTTTCTCCTGCTACCGCATTGGTGCTCGCCGTCACTACCCTGGTCCACCATTCAGTTTTCCAGTTGGCAGTGACGCTGGCTTGTTCATCCCCTGTCAGACCGAAGATTGTGGCAGAACAAACCGCTTGCATCATGAAATGTTGTGCGTAAGCTGACAAACTTTGCGGCTGGAGAAGAAACATCGATGATGAACAGCAAACAAGAAATGCAGGAAATGCCTCGCCATATACATGGCATAGTCAACATCCGCAGTTTCAAATATTTTCAATTAGAAAACAGTAACAAATTCAACACATCTCATGTTGCAAACTATGGTGAGGGAACCTGGGTTGCAAAAGCATATCGTGCTTCGAACTTTGGTCATAATACGGCCCAGGCAACATAACATCTCATCATGTTGCAAACCGGCCAAGGCGGTCGGGGTGAGTTGCTGCAACACCACACTGCGTAGCAGAGCAACATACCTCTCAATTTTTTCAAAGTGTGAGCCAAAAGGACGCAGGAAGTGCCTTTGTATGATTTGTTTTTTGATACTCATGAGATTTGTTGCAAAAGGTGCTGGCACGGCATGGTGCAAAACTTCACAGTGAAGTTCTGAAATCAAAAGATTCCAAAAGCAAGACCCACAAACTCCTCCAACTCGCAGCGGAGCCAAAATGTGCTAGCCTTTAACTGCAAAATGACCTCGCCAAACCTCCAAACAGCCTGCAAGCCTTACGGTGGATCATAGTTATTCAATGCTGCAACCAACCATTGGAGCAGGTACACCAGAATAATTGCGCAATGAAAGGATGTGAAAGCCAAGACTTGAGACAAAACACAAGGAGCAACCAAGTGAACCTCTGGCAGGCAACCTAAGTTGGCTAAGAAAACGGCAAGTGGGCTAAACTGGAGGTTGTTGCACAAACAAACTGAGTGCTGGAGGTCTTGCGGGCAAACAGGACAGCTTTGTTGGAGGTCGGTGATGCTAAATTCTAATGAATGCATCCGGAAAGAACATGACAAGATGTGAACAAGGGCGTGGTGGACTAAAAACATTGTCCACGATATATTTTGCGGCCTGAAGACGTTTGATGCCTGTCCACAGACTGGGGAAGAAGATGTTGGAACAAAGCAACTTGCCGCCATTGGGTAATGCGATACGGTCGAACGTGCCATTTCCAACGAAAACTGAGCGTCAAGAGAGCTCAAACCCAAAATGGTGCGTATTATATGGTCCCTTCCCGACAATTTCTGAGCTGTCAGTGTCGTGAAACGAACGGAAAACTCCATTTTGCCGGATGCGTCACGAAGCTGTGCGACCCTGCAGGGCCTCCAGGCCGAGTTGAGACTTTGGGATCCATGATCCGACTCCAGATTGCAGTATCCTCCCCTACATTGTCGTACGGATTCCCCACATCATGGCGGCTTCCTCTGCCAACGGCGCCAGCTCAAGCACGCAAGCGTTGGCAGATCAAGGTTGCCGATGCCGGGTACTGTGGAACACTACAAAGAATATCAAGTTGTTTCAGGTCCCAGGTCCCACACGCTTTTTCTATTTTCATAATTTTAAAGCATGCATGCAAACAGAAAATTGACACATTTTCAGACTCAACGAAGTAAGTGGGTTGGCCCACAGCTCGTGGACCTCAAGCTTTGCCAATTGGCGCCGCGCATGTCCTCCAAGAGTTTGGGGTGGCTATTTCTTGGCCCCGTGTTGTGTGTTTCTTCTTCGGTCTCGTCCAGTCGCTGGCGTGCCATGCCATCGTTTGGAACTGAAGCATGTTTGTAGGCTCCAAATACGAAACTGTATGTAGGTTTCATAGGATTGAGGTATGGGTCGGGATGCGTTGCAATTTTTGTGCGGAGATGAATGGATACCACGACAATGGCATGTTGCACAAGCAGGGTGGCCACAGTTGGAGTGAAAACGTTACCTTGGCAAGTGGTGGAGCCATTGATCCTGCTTTCTTAGCCTTGGACCCTGCGTGGTTCCTTGGGTCCCATGCGGTTGTTTGGATACAGGCGGGAAGCCACCGTGCCCTGTAGGAACTGCGTGTTTTCCTATCGACGAGACTTGCGGTCAACCCCGAGCAAGTTGCACTGTGGACTGCGCCTCCAGAAGCATGGCGATAAGTGCTTGGTCACTGTCCTGACAAGAGCAACAATCAATGAACTTAAAGGAGGGTGGTCCAAGAAGGCCAGGTATAGGAACAACAGCCAGATGGACGAACACTGCGAGAAAGAAAGCGACCAGACCAATCATGGATGGGAAGGTCTACCGCCGCCCGGCCAACCCACTGTCGCTTTGAACACTGTAGTCTAGTATTTTGTTGCTGCAGGCCACCGACCACAAGTTGGCCCACACTAGCACTAGCAGTTAATGCGAGTAGGAAGACCGGCTTGTTGGCCACAAGTGGAGAGTTTCTTTCCAGCTTTGCCGGCAACATTCCTCATGACAGGATCGTTGCTTGGTGTTTGGCATCGTAAACAGCAGAATCATGTACAAAGGCCAGCTTGTTGGCCCAGCAATGTTGCTCGTCGCCTTGTGTTTCGTGGTGCGGCTTTGCCAGTTGATTGAAGGCCGTGATCGGTGTCGGACGAGCTTGGCGTGCAGAGATTTGTCGCTCTCTGCACGTGGTCGCGTTGAAGCCAGTGTCCCATGAACGTATCAACGCAGCGGGTGACAAGCCGGCTTTCTTTGACACGGTTCCGAGTGCACTTCACGTGGCACGGCGCAGTGCCAAAAGCTATGCCAGGTTGTTGGTGCCATGGTGTCAACTATGCAGGCTGCATCCAAGCCACCTAACATAGTAATCGACATACAGCCGCGTCTTCACATTGAACGGTTTTTGGGACCCAGCAAAACTCACAAACAATTGGAACGAGAGTATACTACGGCGCGATTTCGAGAGTTTTGCGCGGAGATGCAATTTCCTTTTCACCAACGTGCCACAGTGCACTGTATGTTTATGACAAGGTTACACAACGCAAGCCCTGACAGGTCCCAACAGAGTCACATGACAATACACCCGTGTGTGGGATGCCGCCTCGGCATCATTCGTGGTGGGGGCGCCCACAAACAAGGACAATGTCACAAAGCTGCAGGCCTCACTACTTGCGCACCTTGCTTGAACTCAGTCCTTCGCCTCAGGGATTGGAGGGAGGCACCTGCACCTGGCCGGGCTTGTCATACCTTTCACGCAGCGTGCAGCGACTTGTACTGGCAGCCATGCTTGGGATGACCTGGTGTCAGCCCCTGCACTGGCATCGGCCGCAACCCGTTTCTGTCCGAAACTGATGTGGTGCAATGGCGTCAGGCGCCCATGTGCGAGGTTGGCCGAGCCCTTGTGCCGTGTCCTTGCCACGGCCGGCCTTGTCACCACGTCCGGGGCGCCCTTTCCATGACCACCCAGGAGCTCGCACTGTGCCGGTTCAGCATTGAAATGCCTTACTTCGGATGGGAGGAGCTCATGTAGCCGCCGCGCACTTCGTGGAGTTTTGTTTGCTTCCGACCTCTGGCGTGTGATCTTGGAAAGGAGCTCGCTGAGGGGCTAAAAGTTTGTGCGAGCGTTTGGTGGCCCCTTTTTGTACTTCAGGATCACCCGCGCGATCAACTGGAAGGGGTTTATGGGGGCAAACCACTTGGTATTGTCCAGTAGCAGTGTTGATTGGCAGACCGAAAAGAAACAATTTTTACTCCTGTTTGTAGTCTTCCATCTTAGCGGGGTTGGCTCCAAAGTTTGGGGCGCCAGTGTTGCAGGGCAACAGTTGCGACCAGAGCGTGTTTGCAGGGTTTCCTGCGTGAGGTCGTGAGTGAAATTGGGTCGCAGCGTGCGGGGGCGTTTGGGTTCCAGGGCTGTTCTGTTACAGAGTTCCAGGGAACAGTTGGGCCTGAAAGAGCCCACTTTAGGCGCCATCTGAAAGAGAACTTGCAGCCCAAATGACAAACACACATTCAAGGAACCCCTACGCACCAAGGCCATGCTTTTTCCAAAATGGGTTGATCATGCCGTCGGTGTGCTGTTGGCACATACAACACTTGCGGCACCCGTGCGGCATCTGTGCACGTTGCCCGCTTCTGATGCAGCTTGACGGCCAAAATTTTATGCCCTCATGTTCCTTGGCACCCACGGCTGTGCTTTGAAACAAAGTGCTACTAATTTTTTTATCGAAAGTTCGGCGTCAAGAGCCCAGCAACATTTCATGTAGCCTAGCACATATATATATATATATACGGAGAAACCCATGGTGAGGACGGACGTCATGGTGTGCGGTGTGTTGGTGGCCGTCTTGGGTGAGTGGGGACTTGGGGACTTGAGCGTGGTGTCGACGGCGATCTGGCACGCCCCCCAGAAAGGTAGTCCATGGGCGATTACCTCGATGCAGGGATGTGCAGATTTGCTGTCCGTGCGTTGGTCGTCACACGCGTGCCGGCTTCACGACAAACTCGAGTTGCTGCTCGTTCGAGTGGCCGTCCGCGACTGCGCAAAAGCCCCGACTGTGCACACGCTGATCGATGGTCACCAAGTGTGTCAAGAGGGCGACGGCGTCGACAAACCCAAGTGGACCGGGAGTGGCAAATGGAGCCACCGAAGCAGGAGCAGTCGGAAGTGTTCGGTTCACTGAGAAAAGGACATTGGAACTATGCACATGCATCGGTTTTTTTGTCAGTGAACGATCGGAAACATGCACATGCATCGGTCAACGTCCATGACCTCACCAAGGAGCATGAGGACAGAGACCACCTATATATTTTTGTTAATACGACGAGAGGGCCAGAGAGAACTGCTTGGAATTGCCTTGCTAGCGCTTCGCTGTTTTGTCGCGTGCGCTTGGATGCTGTCCACGTGGCTACGCTGAACCCAAACTTTTACAAAAAACAAAGGAGGGGGCCGCATTGCATGATGCTCGCCGCAACAAAGAGCGGGTCTGTCCCGAGTTAGTCCGTCCAGGCCGCTGTCGTCCCGTTGTCCTGGCCATTGAAATCGGCGACCGGTGGAGTGAGGAAGCTTGCACCTTGCTTCGCTTTTTGGCTCAGCACCGGGCACAGCAAACCACACCCTTGCTCCGACAAGCTGTCGCGGCCGCACTGCTCCACAGCGAGTCTGCCATGTTCACGCATGCTGCTTTCACAGCTTGCAAGGCTTCCTTCCAGGGTTTTCTTTTTGCATGGCCGCTCCCTTAGGTAAATGTCCCAGTGTGGGTAACCCTCAGGAATAGTTTTCCGGGAACAAAGAGGAAAACAAAAAACAACCCGTGGAAATTCCACGGACAAAAAACCTCCGGCTACCCCAGAACAGACTTCAAGGGAGTGTGCAGAGACTTCACAAATCGATTTGGAATTTGGCGTGTTTGCAGTGCAGAGCTGGCATTAACAATAGCTAACATACGAGCCTCATGCTTTTCACCAAAACTATTCCAACCATGTGGGTCACACCCAAGAATGATTTACCTGTTTTGGGCGCCGGCGCCTCAAGTGAAACCAAATTACGCAAGAAACATTTCAGAACGTTAGGCCAAGCAGAAATCGACAAATTCATCCCTGTAATGGTCCCAGGTTGAGACATCCATAAACCTCCAATCTCCCAAGCCTTTGTATCGGCAAACATTTTCCAACTTACTGTGCCAAACTTCCCTCGGTCGTCCAACTCTACGTCGCCAAACCGGGTTCCAAACCAAAATTCGTCGGACCCAACGGTTTGGAAACACGAGGGAGGTATGCCGTGCAAGGGCCCAGTATTGGTTGCACCACCGGGCGGCCCAAGTTTGGATTTGTGACGGTGCGATGAACATACGCGCCCTCTCGTTCCAAGCGTGAAGAACCTCGTGCCACTCCAGTGACCAGTCCGTACCCGAAGGTGGTAACACCATGTTTCGGCAAAGTTTTTCCGAACAGAGCGTCCAAAGTTTGCAGCTGTTTTTTGTGGATTGTTCGGTGTCTTGAAGCAAAACATGCGACACTGGAAACACACGCGTCGAAGTATTTCAAACGGTCACCAAGCCTGTTGGCCCAGAAAACTTTCGTTGCTTGTTGCAAATGACACTCCATGTCCACATCTTGACCTGCGGAACCGCGTGCTGTCAGCATGCACCCGAGCCATTTGTGGCCTTCTTCCGGCTGAATGATTTGGAAAGAAGGGCCAGTTGGCAAAATCAATTGTTGAGAAGGTTGTGCTTCATTGGTCAGGACCACGGTTTTATCAGGATTCAATACCAAGCCAACCTCGGCCAGCGCCTCGATCAATTTTTCCAAAATCAATTCGGTCTCACTCGCTGACGCGGCGAACAACACAATGTCATCTGCAAAATCTTACGCCATGCCATCGCCTACATCAAACCCATGCCCACCCACAGCACAACGCCAGATTTCCATTGCTTCTTGCAAGACTGCACTGAACAAACGCGGGCTTAAGACACACCCTTGTCGCACACCTGCTGAAATTGAATGAAATTGAAAATGCGCGGCTCCGGCCACTCTCGGCTTTCACTTCCCCAGTTTGATTTTCGTAGTTGGTGCAATAGCCAAATCAAATGTTGAGAAACGCCTTGTGTTTCCAGTGCTGCCCATAAGGCGGGCCAATGCACGTGTTTGGACAGATCCAAGCTAACAACCCAAATTGTTTTGCCAGATGCCCATCCCTTATCCAAAAACATGGTTGCAGACACCAAATGTTCCTCCAGGCGAAGTTTGGACGAAAGCCGTGCTGCGCCTCTGGCTGATGAAGATCCAAAGTGTTCTCGTAAAACAATCTTGTGTTTGCAAGAGGTCGGAAATCTGATGTCTGAACGGCACGCATTTTCTGTGGCAACATTCCAAATACCGTTTCTTTCCACACTGGTGGCACCGAACCATTGAACAACACGAAATTGTACATATCCAAAAGGCACGGCAAGAAATCATCCGGGATAAGTTCCACTGCAATGCCGACAGTGTCGGGGGCCTTGTTCACTTTCAACCGACCGATCGCTCGCTGCAACTCTTGCAATGTAAATTCCACTGCACCCAAATGTTCTGGCATTGCTCTTTCGTGGACCGGGCCAACGAAATCCAATTCAAAGAGATCAGCAAATTCGTCAGCGAGCGGTTGTTGAACCATCTGCCGGGCGAAAGGTGAGGACAATTGCCTCCGTAAGTGCAAATACGTGGCGAGCCGCGTTGCTCTCCGTTTTTTCAGTTCCGAGCGGTGCAATTTTCGGATTTGCCAACTAAGATGTTTCCGTTGTTCTGGCATGATTGCGCGTCCACCCACATTAGCCCTACACAAGGCAGGAGCCATGATTTTGCCACACATGCCAGCCCCCCCAACCCAGCCGCCTCGTCGCGCCTTAATCCCCACCAGCAGCCCAGGCAGTCTGATTTAGCCATTCGCACGGTGGACTACTGCGGCAAAATGGCGTGAGGAAAAAACAAAAAATTTAGGTTCCATTTTGTCACAGCAAAACATCCGAATTGGTCCAACAAAGGCAGTCGGACCAGCGGTTGGAAGCAAACCGACACCGCGTGGCAAGAGCACCCGCGTTCTGATAAACGGGCAGCGCCCCTGGTCCCGTGGCACCATGCCGTTTCCACCCTGCGGACTTTCATGGCCGATGCCGGCACGTCGCTTCAACCTGCTGCGGCCAACTTCGCCGCCCAGCTCCCGGAAGCCAGTGCGCACCTTCCAAGAGTATTGCCGTACACTTGCCCTGGGCACCCTCCACGCTGATGCAACGAACTGGCTACATTGCAGTAACCGCCCTAGGAACCTTGCTCCAGTGCTACCTGGGAAAGCGGGGAGCGGCCTTGGCCTTACACCAGCGACACTCACAGCTACACCGGCATTCTGGCCCTCTTGGGCCGGTGCGCTGCCAGTGGTACAACACCAACCGCCCGCACTGCCAACCCTCCTCTTTGAACAGCTGGCTGCTCAGCCCATCCCTACACCCCACATCCAAGCCGCACAGCAAGCCAGGGCACACCTTCAACAGCACGCGCGGGACCCGGCAGCTTGCGGGGCTTTGGCCAATTCCAGGCCACCGCCATGTGCGCGGCACGGCTCCAACAGCAGCAGGCAGCAACCGCGCCTTGATTCACAGAAGCCAGGGCCGCGTTGTAAAACACCTGGGGGCCCTTGGGAAACGCAGACCGAGCCATGCTTGACCCCCAACCCGGGCCATTTGCCAACCGAGCACTGGGTTAGCAGTTGTCCTGTGGGCGGGGGCCATCTGTGTTTAAACAGCCGTCTGTGAAAGGGACGAAGCGCTGACCACCGTGCAGTGATAGTTCCTTCGGGTGATTGGCGGTGTCCGGAGTACCCCTGTCTAGGCGCAGGCTGCATGCACGGTGGCCGCCAAGGTGGTCTAGAGTGTGGCAGCTGCACGTGCGTTCCGTCGAGGCAATGGGAATCGAAGACGCCGAAGGAGCTGGACTCTGGAATAAAAGTGCCCGTATGTTGTGTCAGGGCCCAGCCACACATCCCAATCAACTTCCCCCATGAAAACATGTTCAGATGTTCTTTGGTTCTGGCCTGGAATTGGGCCGCCCGGTGGCCCTGGATTTGTGCTCGGTGAGCCGCGTTGGTCTCACTCGGTCTCACCCCACCATTTCACCGTCTGAGCCCCCAGGAAGGAGAGCATGCATCCGCGAGAAAAAACCGGGCGAAAATTATATATCATTTTTGTAGGACAGGCAAGCAAGACCACAGGATGGAAAACTGGAAAGCATCCTGTGCCAACAAACCGGACGCAGGGATGGCTCATAGCGGCTAGCGGCAGTGGGCAGGAACTTTAGGAGCCAAACAAAGAAAGGAACCGCTTCAAACAGTAAGTGCGCATCCGTGACCAGTGGGTGCTGCCTTCTGATGCGTAGTCTTTTCGACAAAGTATAGCATCAAAGAACGCTGTCCCCTGCCTGAAAAATCAAAAGGTTGCCTTTGACTGCAAGGCTTGGACACACGGTTCTGGATGGCTAGCAATTAAGGTGTGTGGTTGGCTGTGAACTGGTGGTTGGTTTTGAGAGGCGCATGACTGTGGTAAGTCAAAGCTTTGTCGCTGGGGGTAACCATCTTGCTCCTTGAGGTTCCGTCCCTTTTCCGAAGAGCGCAGGTTCCAAACCATGGTTGTGATTGGTCGTGAAATCAGCATTGATTGTTTGTAATTTGGCTATGGTTGGAGGTTGCCAGCTTCAAGTTGATGTTGGGTTTGCCACAGCAAAAGGCAAAGGGCACGCAACACGAACCCACCAGAGAAAAACCATTTCGATTCTTTTTGCTCGGCAGTGGGTGTCATCCAAGGCTAGCCCGTCCGAGTGCTTGTGAACGTTGTTGTTGTTGTTGTTGAGCATGATCCAAGCTGCACATGCTTCCGTGTACGCATGTTGAACCGTGTGATTGCAACAGAAACACTAGTGACAACAAACCAGTGGGTTGAATTGAGCAATTCGGATTTGTGGCGCAGCGTTTCAGCAAAGTGAACCACATTCGCCCTTGCTGCAATGGACACACCTCAGGCGTTTGCCAACGGATGTGTTGATTGCACATTTGATGGAGGGGGTGCACAATGAACAGTGAACAATGTTTTTGCCGGCCCAATGGTGTTTTGTTTGGTCAGGCCCAAGCGTGCTCGACCAAATGGCGGCTGG
Organism: Durusdinium trenchii; assembly: GCA_963970005.1. Lineage (NCBI taxonomy): Eukaryota > Dinophyceae > Suessiales > Symbiodiniaceae > Durusdinium > Durusdinium trenchii. The sequence goes on from CAXAMN010003091.1 coordinate 15,356, forward strand.
AACTCGGCGATTGTGGAGAACTTCCACGATTGCCCGGTGACAATGACGCTCTGCCAATGACAAGTCGAGGGAAAACGTTGTAAGTACATAATTAAGCATGAAACCACAATTGTCGTTTCACGTTGCGCCAGCTCAGGAAGGAGTGTTGCGAATTTCATGTGGCGATACAGTCTTGGACTTACAATCGTTTTGGATTCTAGACTCCGAGTGGCTCTTTGGGGACATTTGGTTTCATTTGTTCCAAGGTGCATGTGGCCCTCTCAGCTGGGAGCGCCCCCATGTTGTGGAGTGCGCCCAGCCTGGTGATTCAAGATGAACTGGGTGAAGTATTTTTGATCGAAGGTGCGCTGAGAGATTTAACCATTTCCAAATGACCAGCTGCTACGTTGGTTTTGTTTCTCAGTTCTTTTTGAACAGGCGACATGCAAGCCACAGCAACTGCAGACTGGATAGTGGAATGGTGCCCAGAAAGGCAATTTGTTGTTGCATTTTTGGCAGTGAGAGATTGTTCCGGAACACTTTGCCAGGCCTGGCCCCTATGAGCTGTATGTGCAGTATGAAAGTGCAGAAGGGACTGAAGCAGAAACAGTTGCGGGGCCAGCCTTCCAGCTGGTGGTCATGGGCTCAATGATTTGAACAACTTAGTGCTTTTTTATTACCATACTAGGTGGTAATGTGTGAATGATTGAAGGGGCATGCGGCATGCTGATGCATTGAGGTGGAACCGGTGTTGCGCCCCTCGGCATTTTCCAATTCATTGTTGGACATCGTAACCCATGGCGAGTGGAACAGATTCTCTTTGCAGAAGCCTGCTGAAGAGATGCAGTGCTTCTGAAGTGTTAGGTGTGCAGGGCAGTCACCTTCCGGCGCGTTCTGTGCCTGACCTTAGATCAAGCAGTTTGTTGAAATCAGCCATGCCATGCAGAGCACGGACACTTGGAAAGGGCGCAAACTCCATGAAACCCAGTTCCTCAGCGGGAGTTGACCTCTGAGGTGACTCAGCTCACTGTTTTGTCGCGCTTGGCAGGGCCTATCGAGAGATGGCCTGAAACGCTTTTGCCGCAGGCCCACGCCTATCCATGCATGCATACATAACATAACAGAACATAACAGAGAAACAGAGAACAGATAAAAGAGAACACAGACAACAAACAACAGAGAACAGAACAGAACAGCACAGCACAGAGCAGAGCAGAGCACAGCAGAGCAGAACAGAACAGAGAACAGAACAGAGAACATTGCCATTGCCTATTCCGGAGCTTTGGAGCACAAATGGAAATGCATAGGTTGCATGCCACCGTGGCTCATGCCACCTTGTGCCTGGACCACAGGCCACTTTGGGATACAACATGATCCATTTCACACCTATTCAGCCACCAGGCAAGGGTGTGTGACTGTGTGTGTTTGTGTCTCATTTCTAGACTCTGGATTTGCCCCCCGTTCCAAAGAAGAGGTTGACCCGCTGTCGTGAGGAGAAAGTGGGAGTTGCTACGCCTTGGATGACCAGGAGAGTGCATGAAACACGACTGCTTCGCCACTTTGCTCGCTATTTTTTCCCGATCCTTTGGGATTTGGTGAGGGAGATATCGACGCAACCCTGATGGAGTCACCACCGCCAGACAAAGAGGGCAGGCCTGCAAGTTGAAAACCAACTCAGCAGTGAACTTCAGTGTTTCTGAACGACTTCAAGCCATGCAGGTGGAAAGTTGTGCAGCAATCTGTGGACACACGGCAACAAAAAGTTTGCTCGAACGATCAGCTTGCGATTCTGCCAAATGACAATGATATTTTGCAAATGCTGAGGAGAAGTTGCAAGATGCTGGCCTGCTGTCTGCCATGGACATTGTGCTTAACCACTGCGCAGGCATTAACTTTGTGTTCGTCTCTTGAGCAATTTCACTCCAGCACTATGTGTTTGGCCTCATTTAGCCTCCAGCTGCTGTACCACCCCTCCAGTCACAGAACGCGGGGCCGACCTGTCAGGAAGTGCACCCTGGCTTTTGGAACAGCCAGAGTCTGCATACAATGCAACTTGGTTGCGCTGAAGACTGGCACTCCCATTTAATACCTATATAATCCAGCTTCAATTCAGTTCATTCTTCAACAGACTTAGCTAGGGCCTTTGTCGTAAGCCGATTTGCCTGGCCTCCCACTCAAGCCCAGCTGTGCGGGTTTGTATCAAATCACGCACACACACACACACACTCAGTTGTCATGCGAGTCAAAATCGTTGCAATTTCATTCACTTGATTCAGTTCAGACTTTGAGCTAAAGATTGCTGGTCTCCAGCCGTGGATGTAGACATTCTTTGTGGCCATGGTCTTGGTTACGCTTGGAGCGCTAGGGTTGGCTGCAGGGGGCGCAGCCTATGTCAAGACATCTCCAAAAGCGGCTGAGACTTTGGAAATCGCTTTGGGTTGGAAAAGGCCACAGCGAAGAACTTGCAGCGAAGACGGGGCTGTCCCATTTGTTGACCAAGATGCGCCCTTGGTGCGTTGCTTCGGGCGAGAGCGATGTGGTGAGCAACGGCTTTTTGCATTGTTCACCGACCAGGTGTTGTTGAATTCGACTCCAGGTGAGCCTCAAGAGACCTTCAATGTGACTGGTGCTGAAGTCACTCAGCAAGGTGCTGTGGTGATTTTGCAGTGGAGTGACTCTGCAGTTACACTCTGGTTTGAAAACGTGGACGAAGCGGAGTTCTGGGGTGAAGCTTTGGGCTTTGCTGCGGGTGTCAGCTCTGAACTGGCTTTTGAGGGCTCCCATGAGAAAGTGCAGGAGTTGGAGGATAGGGTTGCAACAGCGCTGAGAGCTGCTTATGAGCGATCGGCCAGGATAAAAGAGCTTGAGGACACCATTGAAGCAGGGAAGGAGCGTGAGCTTCGAATACATCAGCTTGAAGAGGTTCTCCATGACACTTTGGAAGAGGCTGAGGCCAGGGCTGAGAAGATCGAGATGCTGGAGTGGAAGTTGGAGTCACGAGGATCTGACCCGGCAGCCACTGCACTCTTGCAAGATGCAATGGACTTTGCAGATGAACTTTTGGAACAGCACTCAGATTTGTGGACAGAAGATGACAGTGCAGCACAGTTGCGAGAGGCAGTGCAAGCCGTGCAGCAGTCAAAACCTGACATTGATTCTGATGTGGCTGAACTGATTCGGCAGCTGGTCACGGCCCTCCGATGGCCTGTGGTTCTGCGAGAGCGTTTGGCAGACGCTGAGGCAACTATGAAGGAGCAAGAAGAAATTCAGGAGGAGGCACTGCGCGAGATCATAGACCTTCAAAAGCAGTGTGACACCCTCACAGCAGAGTCCGAGGAGCAGAAAACTGCACTCGCGGCTGCCAAGGAGCAGAAGAGCTTGACAGATGCCGCTCATGAAGAGGAAATGCAGAAGCTCAAGGAACGTGAAGAAGCTGCAGAACGCAAACGTTTGGAAGCAGAGGAAAAGGCCAAAGAACTTCGAGAGCTTCTCGACTACGCAGACCAAGCTGCGGAAGAGGCAGTTCAAAGAAAACGTGCTGAGTTGGAGAAAGCTCATGCCGAAGAGATACAGAAGCTTCGCCATTTGACAGATGTTGCAGACACACAGCAGAAGGAGGCCCATGCTAAGGCAGTAGAGTTGCACGAGCAGCTGGCTGCAGCAGAAGCTGCAATAGATGCACGTGCTGCGGAAGAGACTGAGAAGCTGAGTGCTAAGCACCAAGAGGAAATTACAAGCCTAAAGCGCCAGATTGTGAGAGCAGAGGAACAACGGGACCATGCAAAAGGACAGGCCAATTCTTTGAACAAGCAGCTGGAAGATTCTCAAACAGCAAAAAGTGAGGAGCTGGACCACCTGAAGGAAGCCTTGGACGAGGCTCGAAAGCTCCAATCTGCAGACAGAGAGCTTTTGGAGGAGAGGCAGAAGCAAGACGCGCACTACGTCGCCGAACTGGAGGAGCTGAAGCGGAACAGGGAGGCGAGTGATCGCAACAGAGCTGAGGCTGAAGGACATTTGAGTGAGTTGCGGGAGATGCTTGCATCGGCACAGAAGAGGAGTGATGATGCTGTTGAATCCTCAAAGTCGATCGAAAGCAAGCATGCGCAGGCGGTGGTTGAGCTTCGAGGCATGCAAAGCCGCTGTGAGTCGGCTGAAATTCAGGAGGAGCTTGCAGAGGCCAAAGCTCAAAGGCTCAAGGAGAAGCTCATGACAGAGATGCAGGCAGCGCAAGCAGCAGATGAGGGAAGCAAAATGCAGAAATTGGAGAAGGCAAGAGATCGAGAGCTTGAGGACGTGCGGCAACTCCAGCGTGAAGCGGAGTCCAATAGGAAAGCAGCTGATGCCAGGGCGGAAGAGCTTCGCAAGCGGTTGGAGGAAGCCGAGAGGAGAGCGCATGAAGCCGCCCAGCAGCAGAAAGCTTCCCTGGATGCCGCGCGCGAAGAGGAGGTGAACAACTTGCGGAAGCAAATGCAGACCGCAGAGGAAAAAGTCGATAAGATGGAATCACAAGCCAGTCAATTCCGAGAGAAATTGGCTGCTGCTGAGGTGTCGTTGAGTGAGGAGGCTCAGCGCCGCCGTGACTTGCTGGAAAGCGAGAGACTTCGCAGCTTGGGTGAAGGAGGTGCAGATGCCGCTCATTGGAAGATTGCAGCTGATCAAGCCCACGAGCAGTTCTCGAGTGAGCGAGAATTCAAATCGGAGTTTGGTGGGAAGGACAAAGAGTTGGAGCAACGCCTTGAGAATGCTGAAAGGGCTTTGAAGAGTTTGGAAGCATCAGATGAACCACAGTCTGCAACTTAGAATCATGAGAATGATCCTAACCGAACACCTTCAAACTTCAAGCTTCAAACCATGTGATTGGAGTTTGCCTTTAATTGCCTTCGCAGATGCCTTCTTTGCCCCCAGACAGGTCGCAGAGAAGTCGCGGCGGCAAGAAAGGCCGCAGAGGATGAGCTGCGCAAAGGCAGCGCACTGCTTGCTCCCTGAGTGCGCCTTTTTCACCATCATCACGACGAGCTGTGCCTTCCTGTTGTCGAACAAGTGTTTTGCTCGGAGCCATAGCTGATCAACTCTTACTTGGTAGCTTGTTGTATCAGTCGGCATCAGTACTAGTACCATCGATAAACAAAAGCATGTTGGTGGTGGTTCAGAAGTCAGGTGCGAAATTGCCCACATTTGGCTGCAGCAGCAGAGCTTGATCTGAAGCTAGCCTGCTTCTTAAATTTGTTTGTGGACTTAGTTGTGCTTGAACCGTCATTTAAAGGCGACTGCCAGAACCATGTTAAAAGTTGTGAGGCGTGGTTCTCTGGCGAGCTCAAGAATGGGAAGTTCGGCGGTCCCAACATTCAGGACGCGGTGGTCCTTCTTCCGTTCAGCAAAATCTGTGTTTGTTCCGTGGCGCAATGCAGAACCACGGAGATCTTGAACGCGTTGTTGGTGGAATTCGCCAGCACGTTCTCGGGGCATTGAACCTCCGTGACTAGCTCAGAATATCAGGTCTTCCAGTCTTTCTAGTCTTCGGCTGCTGGAAGATGCCAGGTTGTGATGTTAGGAGCTGGGTTGTACTCCTTGGTGAATACTTCAAAGTGTATGAAAGAATGTGGTGCCTTGCAGGTGAATACTTCAAAGTCGATGAGGCTTCCTGCATCGAGGCTTGGAAGAACAGTCCCGACCCGTCCAGGACAGCTTTCTGCTTGCCATGGTGCCACGGTGCGCCTTGTTCCTAGTAGCGTCCTTGTTCCTAGTAGTAAGGCCAGGAGCCCCTAGTAGCGTCCTTGCTCCTAGTAGCGATGCCCTTTGTTCCTAGTAGCGTCCTTGTTCCTAGTAGTAAGGCCAGGAGCCCCTAGTAGCGTCCTCGTAGCGTCCTTGCTCCTAGTAGCGATGCCCTTGTTCCTAGTCAGGAGCCCCTAGTAGCGTCCTTGCTCCTAGTAGCGATGCCCTTTGTTCCTAGTAGC